>OU015496.1:17912023-18042023 GCA_907164885.2 Dolomedes plantarius
TGCATAGGTTGTTCAGAATAATGGAAACACCTTGGAGAAGCAGGTATAAAGACACTTCTAATAGGTTGTTGGAGCACATTTGGCATTTAAAACTGCTTGGATCCTCCTTGGAATGGACGCATACGAGTCCTTGATGGTGGTAATTGGTTTGTTACACATTCTCCAGGGAGAAACTGGTCCGATTCCTTGAGAAATGCTGGAGGAGCATAACGGGATCTCATTCTGTTTTCCAACACTGCGGCTGCGTGATGATTGAATCTAGTGATTATTCAGGCCAGGGAAGATTTCCAACTTCATCATTGTGTTCTTCGGACCAAGATTTGATAGTTCCAGCTCTGTGAGTAGGGCGCTATCATCTTGAAAAATGCAATATTCTACAGGAAATAATGTGTGCGTAACTGAATGGACTGGTTTACCCTTTGAGGGGCGCCGTTTGCACAGGGCAAACGCCTAAATCTAGTCTTTTTTTCACTTGCATTTAATGTATTCCAGTTAAATGAGCAAAAATAAATGGTTAGTTCTGCCATCTGTTATCAGTTCAAAGAAGTAAAATAATTTTGCAACCTTTAATTTGAAAACTTTTCCAGATTGTTTAGATTAAAGAAATCGGAAAAAAATCTGCACCGTGCAAACGGTGAAGGTTGAAAGGGCCCTGAAAGGGTCATATAATCCCTATTAATTATCCTTCCTCACAAGATGATAATGGATTCTGCTGAAAAACACGATAGGACCGCCAAAAGCATAACGGAATTTCGACTATGTTTTGCTGTTGGAAAGAGAGAATTTAGGTTCTAAGCTTCTGTCGGTGTTCTCCACACGTAAACGCGTCCTGAGGTGGTGTGAAGGATGATTCATCTGAAACCAATACATGTGTCCATCGACCAGCATTCCATGTATTACGTTCTTGGCACTGTTATAGTCTACATTTTGCATTGAAATGTGAAACAAGAAGTTTTAGAAAAGCTGCTCTGTGTAAATATTTTGCTTATGCATTTATTTCTATTCTCACTGTAAGAGAATAGGGTTCTGTACACAGATATTAAGGCTGCTATGTACTAAGAAAAGAATCGTATTTCCCTTTTCCTCTTCTTGCAGATTCTTGTGGTGGGAGGAGTCCAGTTGACAGTTTGAGAATTCCACCCCCCTTAGGATTGACATTTTCAGGGATTGTAATGGCTCTCCCTCTATGGGGGGGGGTTAAGCGCTGCCCCAAAATTTTTTATTTAAAATATATTTTTGTCAATTATTTACAGGTACATAATTGCTGATAATCAAATAAAATTGGTATTGTCGGATAGCCTGAACTTTTCCGCAAAGAGCTACAGGATTCATTTTATAAATTTCGTCCACCGAAGGAATTTATGAGTGTTTAAAACACGCTATACTAGATTTTTCCCCGAATAATTTAAATTTTAAAATATTAATTGCTTTAAAAAAAAGCGAAAAATGTACACAAATGTAAAATTTTTTTCTCTATGAAGTAGTACATTGTTTTAAAAAAATCTTTGAATCCAAGTCGGCAATTCGTGGACAAATTTTCTCCATAGGTTAACATTGAGGTGAGCGAATCCAATGGGGTTAGTACATAGCAGCCTTAAGCACAGCAATCAACTTTGTCCCAGTGGTCTTTCTGATTGAGGTAACAATCACCTTTAGTGTCTTTCTGGCTCCTTTAGCGAGTTTCATTTTCCTTCCACATTTGTGTCTGGTAGACAATGTTTTACCAAGAACGTTGTACGCTGTCATGAATTTAGACACAATACAGACACAATACCTCTTGATACGCCCAATGACTTTGAATCTGATGTAGCCGAAGTTCAACTGCAAAGCACAGCATAAAATGCAGTCAGACACCACCTTCAGAAAATAATCTAAACGATTTCATAAAAAAAGGGTGGCCATTTCTAGAATACTATTATTTGAGGAGTCTGTAGAATACTATTATTTGAGGAGTAATATCGTACACAGAAATTCCAAAGAGGTTTATAAAGAAGAAATTGAAAATAAAAAAGTTTTAATTCTGGAAATTAGATAGAGTTAGTTAAAAAGTGCTTTAAAAGGCATTGATTATTTTAATTAAAATGTACTATCCCCAGTTTAATTCCCGAAAAGAAATAAATTATTTAAAACAAGGGTAGAATCTCCTGAGTTTCAACACTGAGGCTCAGATTGAAAGAATTGTGACCCTGGGGTCTTCAAGGACCGTAGATTACCAGCAATAAGAAAATTAAAGAAAAGATAACGACCCGTCGTACTCTAGATATTCTGGCTGTTCTTTATACTATCAAGGGGGAAATATGTCAAACAATTCAAAAGACAAATTAAATGGGCTTAAGAGAATTGAGAAATTCAGTTAATTCAAATTTTTCTGCAAATTTTCAAAAATTGGGGACAATTTAATGGAAACACGCCAAAATAATATTTCAAAGAATTCCAAATAGAAGAGCGCCTGTTCTATTTTCTCTGTCCAGTAAAATAAATTCATTTTATGTACCAAAATATACTATATTTGATTAGCAAAATAAATGATAAAAGAATAAAACTACCCGAAAAGCAAATATTCAAATTTATATAGAGAGTTTGTAGAGTTTGTAGATTAAAATAATGACATCATTATTATATTTCTCAAAAAAAAAAAGAAAAAAGAAAAAAAAAAGAAGATTTGACCATTTTTACTCGAAGGTATTTGTAAGATTTTATAGTTTGTAAAGAATGCTTCAGAGAGTTCTTCTTCTTACTAAGTAATGAATAAACATGACTACGCTTTGGGACATGCCTTTTCAGAGACTAGACTACTGCAAACGTTGATTTATTCATCGCTAAGGGAAAAAATTTCAGTGTGACGTATGTAGATCTAAAGAGTAACATAAATAAAATCCTCTCATGGGTTTTAACGAAACGTGTAGTAAATACAAAATAGCATTAACTACAGTAAAGCCTCTTCAATGAAAATGATCAGCTATTTTATTCTAAGAAATATGAAAATTATGCTTTAATTCTACCAAATATATTAAGCTTGATCTATAAATTAAATTATAAAAATATAATGCAAATATATATATATATATATATATATATATATATATACATATATATATATATATATATATATATATATATATATATATATATATATATATACGCTTTTCTCACCCATTCTGTTGATACCTTTACTATGTCAGCTATCTCCCTTACTTTCACTTTGCGGACCCCCAGCACAATACGGTGGACTTTTTTGATGTTCTCTGGAGTTATTGCCTCAGTTGGACGTCCAGAACGTGCGGCATCATCGGTGTTCGTACGACTATTTTTAAACTCTAAAGCATCAACAAATGGTTTATTTCGACTGAGCAGATGTGCTGTAATGTTTTCGAACCATTCTTGGGTTTGGACGGTATTTTTTTCATCAAAAGCAATGTTTAATTAAGACGCGAAATTCTTTTTGATCCTTTGTTTGCACAAAATCAAAAGTAGCATTACTTACACGACGGCAACTCGTAAATAAATGGCCGAGATGTCATGTAACTTTGATAGCAGTCTTTTGAAGGTTAGTACTAATAGAACATTATATGGAAATTTCATTGCCTATGCCATTTAGTGGCGAGTCCCGGGACTTTTCACCCCAAGTAGTAGATATATATATATATATATATATATATATATATATATATATATATATATATATATATATATATATATATATATATATATGTATGTATGTATGTATGTATGTATGTATGTATGTATGTATGTATGTATGTATGTATGTATGTGTGTGTGTGTGTGTGTGTGTGTGTGTGTGTGTGTGTGTGTGTATAGGTATGTATATATGTATATGTATATATATATATGTATATATATATGTATATATATATGTATGTATATGTATGTATATATATATATATATATATGTGTGTATATATGTGTATATATGTCTATATATATATATATATATATATATATATTATATATATATATACATATACACACTCAAGAGCCAAAACATTATGACCACCTGTCAATAACGAGTTGGCCCACCTTTGGCGTGCAACACAGCTTCAACCCGCCTTGGCATAGATGCCACAAGTCCTTGGTATATGGCCGGAGACAGATTGTACCAGATGTTTAAGCAACGGTCACGCAAATCCGAGATATTGCGAATTGGTGGTCTTTGAACTCTGAGCTGCCGTTCCATGACATCCCAAATGTGTTCTATCGGATTGAGATCCGGTGAGTTAGGCGGCCAGGACATTAACTGGAATTCAGCATCATGTTCCTGGAACCACTCTAACACAATTTTAGCCTTGTGACACGGGGCGTTGTCCTGTTGGAACATTCCATTTCCAGCTGGAAAAACAGAGGCTATGTAAGGGTGCAACTGGTCCGCAATGATGTTCAGATACCCTGTAGCATTCATGGTCTGCTCTACCACAACCACGGGTCCCAGAGACGCCCATGAGAACGTCCCCCAAAACATAATACCGCCACCACCGGCCTGTGTATGACCTACTGTACATTGCGGGAGCAACAGTACGCCTGGAAGACGGCGTATCCTGACACGGCCATCGGCGTGATGAATGACAAACCGTGATTCATCTGACCAGGCAACTCTCTCCCACTGATCCATGGACCAGTCGCGATGTTCCCGGGCCCAGCGCAGGCGCAGTTGGCGATGACTCTTGGTCAGCAAAGGCACACGAGTGGGACGTATGCTGCGTAGCCCCATATCCAACAGTGTTCGGTGAACAGTGTGCTGCGATATTATTCTACTTGGCCCTGCATTGTATAGGGCTGTCAGCTGACCTGGCTCCGGTTTAGCTTCACCGTGCGAGACAGTCTCCGACGACATTTTTCTTTGATAGCGTGTGGACGTCCAACACCATGTCGTCTACTGCTGGTTTCACCGTCATTCATCCACTTTGCATAAGTAATAACAACTGTAGGTCGCGAACAACCCACGAGTCGTGCAGTTTCGGAAATACTTGTTCCGAGCCTTCGAGCCATTACAATCTGCCCTCTGTCAAAGTCACTTAGATCCGCAGCCTTTCCCATCACACACAGAAGTAAGTGAAAGAATGATTCTTCAGACTCTCCAGCAACAGTTAAATACCACTTCCATCTGATCACGTGCCTTCCACGTCATCCAGGCGAATTCATTGCAAAATGTAGAGGTGGTCATAATGTTTTGGCTCTTGAGTGTATATATATATATATATATATATATATATATATATATATATATATATATATATATATGACAGGCGTTGGATTTACGCCTGCTATAAAAATATCAATTTGCAGTCATCATTTCCAGTAATGTCGCTGGCGAGTGGAAGACAGGTAGAACAAATAATCAATCCATAAGTTGAATCAGTTAGTTTATTTCTTCTTTAAGAAAACCACGCTCGAAAGCTTTATCCCTAAATTGCAATTTTCAAAACTCTGCGACTCCGAGCAGACCGGCCGCAAGCAGCGAGCTCCCTATTTCATCTGCGTAATTCTCTGTTCTCATCAGCGTGTCCCTCTTTATCGAGTATGCCCAAAGCACCACATGGTAATTTCTGGAATAGTCTTCTGTTTACGTAAGCATTAATTTTCGCGCCAAACCCTACGTACATCAAACCAAACGTACATCAAACCAAACGTAAACCAAACACGTAAACCAAACGTACATCAAAAAATAGATTTCCTCGATGGAACTTCGCGAATCGACGTCATCTTCCGAAACGGGGAAAAACCCTTTTTCCCAACGTGTTTTGCCGATGATTTTAATGTTAAATTTGATTATTCTGAGGTCCCCTTTTAAATTTAATTAATGTTTTGACATATATATATATACAAAGTTTTAGCAAGGACTTTAAATAAACTTTTAATTAAACAAATTTTCTAAATAAACTTTGCTTTGTAATAATTTTTTTCGTGCAGGGTTAAGTCAGTTTAAAATATTTGACCCTTATTCTTATAAACTTAATTTCTGAAATAGATTAATGAAAATTATTTCCATCGCATGTTAAAAATACTAAAATAGTTCCTTGATTCTTCTTTTTTTTTTCATTCTGAACGGCGGATAATACACACGATGTGTGGTGGGCAGATAAACGGTGTTCGACCAGTCGGTTGCAGACAGTTTTGCGGTCGATTGCACCCACATTGTGAGTTTTGTGTCACGTCTTTGCCATCATTTATGCCAATATATCAAATTAATTTCGGGACAAATTTTCTAAAACAGTATTTTAATAAAATACTTTGAGTTTCATTAAAATAAAAATTTTAAGTTTTTTTTTAATCGACACTGAATGCTTAAACGGTAAATACAATTCTACACTCATTCAATAACTAATATCTATTGGATTTATTCTGTTTAATATTTTTAACTTATTCTCGCTGCTTCAAAAGGGTTGATTAATGTAAATGTAAATCTAAAATTTGAATATCGGTCGTAATGAATAACTTCCAGCATTTAAAACTTAGGTTTAGATTTTACAAAAAATAAATCTCATGAATTTCATATAAATTTTGTAACGATTTTTACAGCAAATACGTCTTTACATTAAGGTAAATTTTACAGATAAAAATACTTGGAACAGCTTAAAATTTTGTCTGAAAATATATCGTATATTTAAAGTCACATCGGTATTTGATACATTTAATTAAGAAACAAGCTTCCTGCATTTCTTAAAGTTCATTAAAACTATTATGTTAATAGCTTTGAAAGACTAAAATATAATTTCTTTTTTTTCTTTTTTATGGGGGTGGGAAGGGGGAGGAGGGTTATTTTTCCTTTATTATTAAAATTTTTATTCGAAGTAAAAATCCAGAAGATAGTTTAACTCTAGAAAGACGGCTGCCGTCATTTTGACGGTTTCGGACATATTATTGAGCTCTATGACTGTATTTATGTCCTGAAATGTTATGACTCCTGAAATGTTATGACTTTTCTAATTTTACGCGAAATATTTACACACACATTTATAAAATTATATTCGATACTAAAGATTGGGAGAAAATTTGTTGTATACCTACTAAGACATAAAGCCGTCGATTTGACGGCAATATAAAAAACAGGCAGAAATCTCTAAAATAATACCGGAAAAATATTAGTTACTTTTCTTTCGTCTCTTCCTCCTTTTGCAAATAACAGAAATATTCTTCTCTTAAAAAATATTGGTGTTGAAAAATAAGGACTGAACAAACCATGTATATATTTTTACGGATAAACCATACCAGAGGTCCTCAGCTCGGCAAACCTGCATAAAAATGTATCTAAATATATACTAATTTATTATGAATTGGTATGAAATAGTTCAAAATTTAAAGTATTTAACGATAAAAAAATTAAATATTTTAAATTCCTGATTTCCCCTTTAACATGTCAAAATGACGGCGTTCAGTCTTTTTAATAAGAAAAAAATTCCCTTCTTTCTAGTAGTTAAGAAAAATAGAATAAAAAAATGGTACACAAATTTTCATATAGGTCTTTGTAAGGAATATTAGAAATATCCTTTTAGAAATAGAAAATTGTACAAAAGTTCTATTCTGAGATGAATTTGCTAATAGTAATTTACAGCAGGTTATACACAGACAATACGGTATGAAAATGCTGTACTTAGCTACTCAGCGTAGAAAGAAACTGTTTGGATTATTTTGTTCAAAAAGTACCATTGTATATTTAAACCTTGAAAATATATGTTGCTGTTACATATGGCAATTGTTTTTGGAACTCAATCCCTACAATTTATACCCTGACGAAACTGCTGGCCATTCATTTAAGGGGGCACCGTATAGGTGGCCAGCATTAACCCCTATAAGCCAGTCCCGTAATTTAGAATCGAGTCAAGTGACGAGACCGGAACATTTGAACCCGCACCTCCACAGGAAAATTTGAGAACTTGGAGGAAATTGAAGCCACGACAGATTTTACGTGCACCAGCCGCCATTTGTGTACACGGCGGAGGATTTGTCAGCGACGGGTATCGAACCAGAGACATTCAGATCACTGCCCTTGCCAAATGAGCCACCGCTCCCCTCTTAGAAAAAAAAAAAAAAAAAATATATATATATATATATATATATATATATATATATATATATACAGTGGACGCTCGTTAATTCGAACTCAAAGGTAAAAGTTCGAATTATCCGATGTTAAGAGAAAATATATAACTTTAAATGTGTATCACTGAAGAAGAAAAATCTCCTAGTATGTATAACCCCAGAAAATATATTAACTACGTTATCTAAAATTAAACATATTAAAAAGCAATACAGATTTACCTTAATCATAAAATGAAGCAGAAGTTATGCCGTAGAAAGTAAACTTTAATTAAAAATATGAATTACACTTTGGAGAAAAACTGTAAAATGGATGTTTGTTTCTGTTTATGATGCCTACATTGTTCAGCCAGCTTCTCGATTTGAAGTAAACATTTCAATTCATTTTCGGAGGAAGGTTCCATCTGAATAAATGCTTACAGAGTTTTAATAGAGTCCATTATAGCTTTGTCCATTATGGCCGCATTAAAAATATATTTCGGCAGGTAAGTAGAGAAAAGCCCTGGCAGTTTCCTACCGAAATTAGTGCATACGTCTTCGTTTACATCAGAGCTTTGACCACACACAGTTTGATAAGAAATATTGTGCCTTGACTTAAATCGAGAAAGCCATCCATCACTGCATTTAAAATCTTCAATACCCATTCGACTTGCCAATTCATCAGCCTTCGTCAGCACTAGGGGTCCATTTATCGGAAAATTTCGAGATCTAACATCCTGGAATCATAGCAGTAGAGCTTTTTCTAGATCTTCTTGGGATGCATTTCTCATGCGTTTCCTTCCTCTAGCAAATTTTGATTTTTCCCATGAATCTAAAATTGACTCCTTGTTTTTCAAATTAGTTGACAAGGCATTTTTTTAATTCCATAGTCAGCTGCTAACTTTGTTTTGCATTCGCCATCCTCTACTTTCTTTAAATTTCTACCTGTGTCTCCAAAGTTAGGGTTTTGTACTTTCCACGTGTAGACATCCTGAATTTTTACAGGTTCACTCCATACAATGAGGAAGAAAAACTAGACCACATTAACTTGTCTGCACTGCAGGTATAACTGACGCAGCTCCCTAGAATCTGTAGTAAACACTGGTTTTTCTGAAATTCTAAGAAAATCGATACAAATAAAGGAAAATTGCTTTTTCCGTTTAGCACTAATAAGAAGGATAATAGCTATTAACGTTCAGCGGACATTCAATAGTCTAGGAATGCAGGCATGTGCCTCTTTACACAGAAAAGAAATAGAGATGATTTTGACACTCAAAATAATAAATACAGTGTGTATTTTCTCCATTAAATGAGGAAATAGAATTTTTTTGTCAAATTTTTAGTTCGAATTAAACGAACTGATAAAAATTTAGTTCGAATTAATGAGATATTTTTAACATTAATTCCAATACAAGTTTTTTGGGGCCTTTGGATTAGTTCGAATTAACCGAGTTCGAATTAACGAGCGTCCACTGTATATATATATATATATATATATATATATATTGCTCAAAAAAATTAGGGAAGCAAGCAAAGAAGTTAAGAAAACCGTGCGAGATAGCCACATGTTGGCATAAAATGGATAGTACACGCGTATCAATGCGCAATACAGAAAAAAAGACGTAAAAAAATTGTAATTAAGCTTTAATTCGTTGAAAATATGGAAAAAACATGAAAAGATGATTTAGGGAAACATTTTGGTTGCATGTAAACGATAAAAAAAAGTATTGTTTAGAAATGATGCAAGAATTTTAATATGGCGTGTGGTCTCCTCGAACAGCTAAGACTGCTGCACACCTGTTTTCCATGGATGCGATGATGTTATCGATAAGACTTTGGGGAATACTGTTCCACTCCTCAAGAAGTGCAATCTCCAAGTCTCGGAGAGTAAAAGGAGGCCTTTGTCTCTCAGCAATGCGTCGTCCGAGCATGTCCCAAACATGCACGATTGGATTCAGGTCAGGAGATCCGAATGATATGCAGAGCACGCTGGCCATTCCATACGCTGTATTGTTTCAGCTTCAAGCATGTTCTCCACAAGACAAGCTGTATGCGGTCTGGCATTATCATGCTGGAAAACAAAGGAATCTCCAATAGCTGCAGCGTAAGTTATGACATGAGGTCTCAGTATCTCGTCTGCATACCTGTGGGCCGTCAAAGTACCATTCCGAATTATATGCAGGTCCGTACGTCCACCTATGCTGATTCCACCCCATACCATAAAACCAACTCGTCTGTATTGTGACCTTTCACGAACGAATGTGGGGTTATTTCAAGTGCCCCTTTCCCTCCATACCAAAACACGTCGGGTGTCACACTCCAGACTGAATCGGGACTCGTCTGTAAACAGCACTTGGCTCCAATCATGTTGCTCCCAATCTCGATGTTCAGCAGCCCATCTTCTTCGGGCCGCACGGTGGCGTGCGGTCAACGGAATGCAGACCATTGGCCTACGTGCATAGAGACCTCTCTGATGAAGCCTATTACGTACTGTTTGGCTGGACACCCTTCGTCCTGTTGCCAAGAGCAACTGTCTGAACCATGTGTCCCCTAATTGTTTTGAGCAGTGTATATATATCTATATATATATATATATATATATCTGTATGTATTTTAAATATTGTGTACACTAAGTATAAATTGGTACAAAAGCCCCGTGTGATGCGCACTGGAAAATTTATTGTCTTTATACAATATTTTTATATTATATAAAAATATTTTTATATTATATAAAGATAATCAATTTTCTCGCGACATATTACCTGGTCTGATCTTTTTTACAATTTATGATTTATTGCTTTAGCACAAGATTGCATTCTAGAAAATGATTGAAAGTACAGAGCTAATGACTTTATTTTCTTTTTCAAAAGTGAACAGGTAGTGGCCATTTGTCTGTAACTCTGAGTAATGACACTAAAAAATACTCCTTGTAAGCCCTTCATGTCCAGTTTTCCTGTGAGGAGCGTTAACTAACTCGAGTTCAAAGTAGCTTTCTCACGCTAATTTTTCTTTGTCTGTCAAAAAGCAGTATTCATTAAATAAGGGAGACTTTGAAAAGGCATTTTAGTAAACAGCAGTTACCTTCGAAATATATAACTAGCTGTAGCAGCGTGAAATTTCTTTGATGTCATGCTAAGACATCCGGATAATTACCATTTCGTAATTAATGAGCTTTCTCCATAAACTTTTTCGCTAGATAAATTTGACTTGCAATGAATGCGACTGAGATTAATTTCCGCATTTAGCAGCGTGTTTTGCCCTATGAGTCTGTAATTACACGCTTAAATAGAAATGAAATATTGTTGAGGTATTACTCAGTGTGTTTTTCAAGATGGCATGTATCTGTTACTTTGTAAATATATAAACCGTGAACATATTTACATGTGATCTTCTCTGAAATTATTTTAAATAAAGAAATGTACGGATATTTAGAGGCATTTCTATATCACTTATTTTATACATTACGTTAATGATTTTGCTATTATATCAGATTTAAAATTAGGATTCAATTATTTTTAAATTTCTTTTAAGTCAATACATGAAACATTGATTTTCTGTCAGTAGGGACAGGTATACCCAAACAATTTAGCATTTTAATTTACTTACCTACTTCTTTCTTATTACATCAAGATTTGAAATGCTGTAACTGCTGCGGAAAGTATGTAAAACCAGATGTCTCAAGGACATTCATATACATTTTTTTGTGAATATATATTTTTACGGGAAAAAAACAATATCGTTGGCCTAGTTAAAAAATACAATTTTAGGATTTTCATGCCATTACATTGATTTATGGTCCCTGTACAACTCTGCCAAACCTCATAACTCCAAAAAAATTTAATTCATCCAGTTAGATTTTTTTGGAGTTATGAGGTTTGTAACTCCAATAAAATCCTGAAGTTTTAACACCTTAACTTAAAATTTGCTAACCTTTCAACTTCCCTTTAATTATGAAGATGTTTAATTACATGACAATGTAGCCTATACACACACACACACACACACACACACACATATATATATATATATATATATATATATATATATATATATATATATATATATAATATTTATAATATATATATATTTATAAAATAGCTATAAATTATTCTATCTCAACAGAAGCCTTCAATCTATGGAAAATACATTTATTGAATCTCGCACAATCTAAACTACCTTATAATAGGAATCTCTTTAGTCACTCTAATAAAAACTTAACAGAAGCTATAAAAAACTTACAAGAGTATTTTGTAATAACATGTGTAGATAAAGCTGCTAACAACTTTGCTATTATTTGTAAAAAATATTTTGCTATAAGTTTAAAAAATCTGTTAGACAATTGGGATCTGTTTCAGCCTCTGAGAGAATCTACCTTTGAATTATCAAGAAAATAGTAGTAAAGTACAAACTACTAGGTATAACTGCGGATAACTTTCACTTTCCTTATCTTACTTTAGTTCCTAAGTTTCATAAAACACCTATTGCTTTTAGAGCAGTCACCTGTGGTCACAACACTTATGCTACTAAGGCAATTGTAATACTATTAAATTACCTAAATTTAATATATAAAGTAATAACTTCTGGTGTTTGTGGAATAACTGATAATAGCTTAAGTCTGGTAAGAAAACTACAAACATTAAATAATTGTAAATCTCTAGTCACATTTGATTTCAAAGATTTATTCAACAATATCAATATAATTGATTTAAATAGGGTAATAATAACTTTAGTAAAAAATCATAATCAATACTTAAACGAAGAAATTAAAATAAATCATTTCAATAGGCTATTAGATTTAGTAACTAAACATAATTATATAGTACACAACAATAGTATATACTTACAGGTTAAAGATGTACCACACGGTGGAAATTCTTCCAGTACGCTAGCAGATTTATATTTAAATTTTTATGAAATTGATAATATTAATAATATTGTTAATGGCAATTACCAAATATTTAGATATATTGATGACATAATTGTCATTAATAATAGTAATAATAATATAGCTCTAATTTTTTACCCTCCTAATCTAGAACTAGTACAAAGTAGCCAAGAAAAACTTAATGTAAACTTCTTAGATATAAACATAAAAATAAATCCTCATAGTAAATTTACTTTTGATCTTTATGATAAAAGATCAGAATATGACTTTAAAATAGTAAAATATCAAAATTACTTAACTTGCTTACATAAATCTGTATTAATAATATTATTGTTAATCAACTAATAAGAATAAATCGGCTATGTTCTAAGGACAATAGGCATAATCATATAAAAGATTTGTTAGTAGTGCTAAGACGTAATTATTACCCATATAGTCTTTCCAAGCACATAATTGGTTGTTTTAGATTTAATGAATAGCATGTTCTGTTGCTAATAATTAGTAAAACATAAATAAATGATTAAAGTTAGTAAATAACTACTAAAAAGTAAATAAAAACCAGTGTAATTAAAATAATAAATAACTCTTAGTCATAATAAATGTCTAAGTTAACTTAGGTTATTAAGTCCTATAAAACAGTAACCTAAGTAAGTCTTCTAAAGTGATTCCATTGGTTCCATGGTTGCAATGTTTGTGACATCAGTCTACTTGCGGTCTCCTGAACTTAACATTCACTTTGTCTGGCGCCGAGTTTGGTGATCTATGATAAACCCACTGATTATCCCTTCTTCTGTTTCATATGGATTGTATGGTGTCTAAGTATGTTTATTGCTCAGATAATACTTATTAGAAACAATCCATTGGTTTTTAGACAGTATTGGCACAGCTCATGACAAAATACTGTCTAAAAACCTATTATTCACTTTTCTATTCATATTTTTCACTTACAACTTTGTCTAATATATATATATATATATATATATATATATATATATATACCGGGTGGCCATAATTAAACTGACAGTGCTCACAGTGTTCTGTAGCGCGATCTATTTGCGAGAATGACGCCACATTTTGTAGGAAGATTAAACAAGACGGGGGACGAAGGATTCCGCGAAAAAATAAATTAGTTCCAAAAGTCACCGCTAGGGGAATATTTGGCGCTGTGTAATTGAAGAATTGAGTGTGAGAATTGAGTGTTAACAAATGCAAATTAATACGGAATAAAATTACCTTTTATTATGCACATTTTCTTATTTAGTTCAAGTGCAATATGGCAACACTTTTAAAAAAGCGTAAAATCTACATAAACACCGATAAAGTCTCGTGATCTGCAATATCATGTACTCTGAGCAGAAGAAGAAGTTCTTTATTCAAATTTCACGTTACATCCATTGGCACAGTGCCAGCTGCTTGGGTTTTAAAAGGCAATGTGTTACGTTTCGAATCAATCGGATTGAAAGTTTATGTGCAATGTCTCCTTCTTTAGTCGAGCGTGCGTTACTGGTCAAATTCTTTTACCTCAACAAGTGCAACGCGTCAGCCGCTCTTTGTGCTTTTAGAACGCACAAAAAAATGCGTAAAGGTAACGGTCCTGTGTCAGTTAATGGGCTAAAAGCAATGGTTGCGACGTTTGAGAAAACAGGTTCTCTGAAGGTTCAGTCAGGCAGAGGACGAAAACCTGTACCACAGGATACAATCGAAGCAGTTGCCACGGCGATTGTCGACAGAGGACCAGACAATATTGCTGCCACCTCTAGCGCTCGTGGATTAGCTCGGAATATGGATATGCCTTACAGTACGGTATGGAAAATCTTACGAAAGATTATCAACTTCTATCCGTACAAGATCAGCCGTGTACAGGAGTTACTGTACCCCGACCATGATAAGCGATTGACTTTTGCTCTCACCTTTCTTGCCAGAATGGAGGTGGATGATGCTTGGCCGTGGAAAATCTTATGGGGAGACGAGGCCCACTTTTACCTGCATGGAACTGTGAATACCCAGAACTGCCGAATTTGGGATGACAAATCACCACATGCAGTCACAGAAATTCCCTTACATTCACCAAAGGTAACTGATTGGTGTGGGTTCACAGCGGAATTTATCGTAGGTCCATTCTTCTATGAGAACATTACCCCGACAGGACCGGAAACCTGTTCTGTTACCGGAGAGAAATATCGCCATATGTTGAACAGCTTTGTCATTCTGGCACTTCAGCAAAGAGAATGCCTGGGGGAAATCATTTTCATGCAAGATGGAGCCCCTCCACACGTTGCTGTACGGGTGCAACAGCTGCTACGACAGAAATTCACAACAGAAAGAGTCATTAGCCGCTACTTTCCAACTGCATGGACACCTCGGTCGCCTGATCTTACCCCATGCGACTTCTGGCTATGGGGTTACCTTAAGTCCAAGGTCTATCAAGGAGTGGTCCAGGACCTGGCTACGTTGAAGGATAACATATCACGGACTGTACGGGAGATTCCTGCAGACATGTTACTTTCTGCTGTTGTGCATACTGTGCACAGAATGCAATATGTGGTCCACAACAACGGCAGCCACATTGAACCTCATTTGAATGCAAAATAAAAGGTAATTTCCGTATTGATTTGCATTTGTTAACATTCTATTTTCTATTACACAGCGCCAAATATTCCCCTAGCGGTGACTTTTGGAACTAATTTATTTTTTTGCGGAATCCTTCGTCCCCCGTCTTGTTTAATCTTCCTACAAAATGTGGCGTCATTCTCGCAAATAGATCGCTCTACAGAACACTGTGAGCACTGTCAGTTTAATTATGGCCACCCGGTATATATATATATATATATATATATAATACAGTACCTCAGAAAACTTTTACATTTATTTTTAAGAATAAACGATAATAATTTATCTTTTCACTGTCGAATAAATCAGTGTTTTGTTCATCCTATAAAAAGTCGGAATTGTGAGTTACGTGGTTTGTTAAGCCTTCAGCGGGCCCGTGTACAAAGTGCAACATCTTCGTAATTTTGAATGGTTTGTTTTTACATGTAATGTTTGAAAGTTGTAAGCAGTTTCTATTTATAGCTACACCCTTTCTAATGCAGGTCTGATTTTCTGACCCTTGTATTCCTTTCCATTCACTGGTAGTCGGGATTTAACTGTGCTAAACCAACAATTATATTGGATTACAATACGTCAAAAGCAGGAGTTGATGTCGTTGATCAAATGTGCAGCTATTACACGGTATCCAAATATCACGAAGATGGACAATCTCGTTATTTTTTTACGTTTTGGGGCATAATAGGAATTCATTCGCAAGCTGTCCTTAGATCCAACAAACCGGACAGTTTTGAAATAATGCGATTGTATCTTCATTCTTTGGCCTTTAATTCTAAATATATCTGAATATTGTCAACATTTTATATCTTGTTACAAAACGCAGAATTATTGTTTTCAATTTGGAAAAAAAATTATTACAAAAGTAATAATCAAAATTGAAAGAGACGTTGCACTTTGTGCCACGCGCGCCTGCTGCTGTTCCAAAATGTGGCGCGCCCGCTGAAGAGTTAATTAGGACAACAATATAGTTTATTTTAACATGATTTTCCCTTCTCAAATTTAATCAAACGTTATTAACCTCAAAGGAAGTTAGATTCTGTAGAATGGGGACTAAGTAGTGTTAAATCTGAAGCATGTTTTTTTTTTTTTTATGTTATAGAGGAATTGAAATAATTGCACATAACAACTGGCTAAATCCTAGTTTTACATTTCTTTCTTTAGAAAAACTTAACGTCCCAAAATTACTACGCATTGCATTTGTTATAGAAATTTTATAATTAAAATAAATGGAGAAAAGGCATGCGTGTATTATTTTAGCTGTTATTTATAGTGTAAATATTTTTTACAAGCTTTTATCGTGTAATCATTTTACATGCAATTGAGAAATTTTTTTCTTAAATTGATTATTTCAGGCAGTTCATTTCCCTAATTTTCTCTTGGGCATAAATTGCATTTAGGTTATTTTTGATTTTTCGTCATTTGGGTGAAAATAACTTTATATAATATTGTGTTCCTTTTATATTAATTTAAAATATATTCAAAATATTCAAAATAGTTTACCCAAAGCAAAGGTTTTATGGAAATTCATTTCCCCAGGAAAATAATCATTTTTGTCGTTTCTGATTTACATTTGCTACAAAAGTTTTAGGATCACAAGGGAGAATAGATTATTGCTCCCATGTTTAAAAGTGAGCACACAAGGATGGTAAATAGCACAAGCGGGATCAATTTCTGAGAAAGCATAATTTTCAGTAGAAAAAAAGAAAGTGAAAGAGAATTAGGGAATGTTTTTGAGACATTATGGTTGTAATCAGAGAATTATTTAAGTGGAACAGTTGTTCTCTCTCATGTGTAACTCTTCTTCAGGCATTCAGAGCACTGAATCTAATTTTCTCACCAGAAAAATCTCAGAGGAGTACCCGACTCCCTGTTACGGCTTACCTTGGCATTAGTAAAAGCCGGCAACCTTGGCGCGCTACTAGAAAAACTTATGGTTACTGATGGTTGCTAATGGCAACAGTTCAGTTTCTGAAACTGTTCTGAGTCGCCATTTTTAGTGTTAGTCGTCATTTTAGTATTAGTAGTTTTGTCCACTATTTCCTTCGGTTATATAGCTAACCAAATGACTATACTGTCATATTGATGGAAATATATGTATACAATGTACATCATCACCAGTAGTAGCTCGCCGACCATACGCGATGGTTGTTGCACAGTATGGTCTGTGATAAATAATTGTTCATCGCAGTATGGTCTGCATTTGTTCTTGCCATAGGGCAAACTAGTTAGTTGTTATGTTTGTTTCTGTGTGTTAATAAAACCACTAAAATACATTGCAGTTTTTAATTATAAAAATATAGCATACAGTCCATTTAAGAAGGATCACTCCCTTTCTAGGATTTTAAAACACTAAAAAAATTGGAATAGAAATAGAATTAAACTCTAGCTATTCTGCTTTTCTAACAGCCTTGCAACTCTATGATACCATCAAGTCATGTAATAGGTTTTGCTGATTATTCTACTGATGTTAGTTATCCCTAGCTTTATTTTCGAAACCTAAATATGTTACCATTTTAAGTTACTTTTTTACTAATTAATAATTACTTTTTTCCATAATGTTCATCAGAATTTATGGGCATCCAGTGTAGCTCCATAACCGCATTGAAAATTAATAACTAAAATAAAAAAATTCAGCTTCATTATTATGAACGATGTTTTAAATGAATATTTGTTACGTATTGAAGTTACATATTTGTGTCATGATTAATACGACATAAATTGATTCTGAGAGATTATAAGTCAAATACGCCTTCAATCTGTGACAATTAAATATTTCCTATTCGGAAACTTCAGCCTCAAACAAGTGCTTACACCTTTCATTGAAGGAAATAGCAGTTATTTATCATTACACTTTGCTGTCATGTAAAATGTATCTATTACAGTCCTATCACGTTCCAAGTGTAGTGGTATTTACGCCTGCCGCAAGGAGAAACCCTTGTAATGATGGGAACTGTTAAAACTGCATGAAATTTTCAATTTCTACTTTATTTACAAATTCTAAATCTAGGTAGTGTACGCTACATTATGACAGTTTAACATACGAGACATTTTTATAGGAGAATCTCTGCATAAACAGATAGGTTTTGCTGTTCCAATGAGGTAGACATCAGAAAACATTCTCTATTAAACCTTGCTTTTGGAGCTAGAATAAAGTTTATAGAGTACGATATCAGTTTTTATCTGTAACTATAAATAATACTAGCTGAATAACCGTGCTTCTCTACGGAGTACATTCAAATTAAATACAACGGTCAATGTATGCAGTATGTTTAATATCCATAAAACATACTAATTTGAATTAAATTCTTTAAAAACTTCCATCTCAATTAGTCTAGAGGTTAAATTTTATCTTTTACAGTATTTTAATATTTTTTTGTCAATTTATTTCGTTGTTATGCACGTGACGCAAAATTAATTTAAAGTATCACCAAAAGAAAAGAAACCATGTGATCAGCATTTAATAAATTAAATTATAAAAATTAATATTTAAAAATTCACCAAAAATCAGAAAATGGAAATAAAGATTCGAAAAATATTTCATTTTAAAGCAATTTTTATGATCTTTCTCGTTATATAAATTTTATAACCCTCAAATTATTATTTTAAATTCAAACTTGAAAAAAGTTACAAAAACAGCTTAAAAATTTAATTTTAAAAAATGTAAGAAGAATTTTTCAAAAATCGTTCGTAGTGCAACACTACACTATACGAAGAATCGCCATGCAAAATTTCAACCCTTTAGGTCCAGTGATTTGGTCTGTGCGTTATCAGTCAGTCAGTCACGGAACTGTTTTATATATATAGATGAGCTCGTTTGCGTAATACTAAAACTGATGAAAATAAATAATGTTCCCCGAGATTTGTTTAACGAAATCGGGTGTGTTTCCTGAGCTAGATATAAAAGTCTTATAATTATCTCAAACAACTTACAGTGAGTGAACCAATATGGCAAAAACCTATCACGCAAGAGTACGTCATGGAAATATCACATAGAACAATTTCCAAATGCAATAAGTTTTTAAAATTCTCTAGTAATTTAAACTTTTACTGCAACTGTACGTAATTAATCTAAAATATTTCCTTTAAGTTGTGGGATTTAGAGTGACAAGATTTTTGCGAATATATCTAAAAACATTCAGTAGCATTTCTAATATATTTTAAATGTATATTATTTTCCCACAAAAATATTAATTAATTCCCATTTTTTCAATTTAGAATAATTTCTCATTCAAGAAGAACTTAATTTCTTCCGTTATCATCCAATTCATAAACACGTGATGAAAGTATGTTTTATGTCTTGTCATTTGAATCCGTCGTGAGACGTCTGGTCTGATCGTGGTATACAAGATTGGTGTTTGAAGAAACTCCCACTTTTAGAAATTCACAGAAGGTCTAAAATTATATTTTCTCCTATTAAAAATAAATTGTATTATCACAGAAATCGATCCTGTTATGACCAGTAGAATTTAAAAAGCTTACTGAACTTTAAATTAAAATTCTACCGGATGAAATTTTTGAATTTCGAGTAGATAGTCATGTAACGTTCCAGAAAATATCTTTGTAATAATAATATTTTTTCAAACACTTTAGGTAAACAAATACTTTAGCAATACTACCAAAGTATTATCTTACATATACTGAATTTATGAGTATCCTAGACATAACATACATGTTAAAATTTTGTTTGTCTCTATATATATAAAACAGTTCCGTAACTGACTGACTGACTGACTGACAGATAACGCACAGACCAAATCGCTGGACCTAAAGGGCTGAAATTTTGCATTTCGATTCTTCTTATAGTAAGGGGTGCACTAAAAACTATTTTTGAAAAATTCTTCTTAGATTTTATAAAATTAAATTTTTAATCTGCTTTTGTAACATTCTTTAAAGTTTGCATTTAAAATAATAATTTGAGGGTTATAAAATTGATATCACGAGAGCAATGATAAAAATTCCTTTAAAATGAAATTTTTTTGAATTTTTACCTCCATTTTCTGATTTTTAATGAATTTTTAAAGGTTAAGTTTAGAATTTAATTTATTAAATGCTGATCACGCTGTTTCTTTTCTTTTCGTGATACTTTAAATTAATTTTGCATCACGTGCATAACAACGAAATAAATTGACTAAAAAATATTAAAAACGGCAAAAGATCAAATTTAACCACTAGACTAATTGAGGTGGAAGTTTTTTAAGAATTTAATTCAAAATAGTGTGTTTTATGGATATTATACATATAAATTAATTGCATACATTGATCGTTGTATTTAATTGGAATATTTTCTTCTACATTATTTTGTCTATAAAAATAACCGTTACGATTTTTTATAAATATATATTTTTTTGGCATTAATTGCATACATTGACCGTTATATTTAATTTGTATGTAGTCCGTAGCGAAGCACGGGTATTTAGCTAGTATCATATAAGATAGATCAATGTTTGTGCTATTTTTTATTAAACTTTTATTGTGCATACGTACAAATGACAGGCTTTTTTCTAGTATTTTCAGAACTGTAACGCTCAAAAATAAATGTGTATGTATTTGCTGTACATTAATGACACCATTGTTTCGTTTCAGTACAATAACATTATAGCAGTTTTTATATTTACATCAAAGAATTAGCTAGAGAGAGCAGCTGAAATCTACTGCTCATCGCAGGTGTCATCGTTTGTAAATAAAAATAATTTCTATGTGTGTGTGTTTGTTTATGTTTCTATTTCCTGTCTTATCTTCACAGGAACACCAGACTTCGGTCTCAGAGGCATGACCCCAGTCACATTAGACAACAACAAGTTATTAAACATAAATCAGCTATCAATATTTTAGTGAGAATATTTTCATTATTTCCTGTTTTCTTTTTCGTGTCATCTAGTTTTAGATCATATTATCTAGTTGTTGTGTCTATCCAAGTTGAACGTGACGCAATGCTTCCCACGCTAGATAGATTCCACAGCACTGCATAATTGATGACAGCGAAAACTTCATAATTGGAAGTCATCGGCTGCATAAGCGTATGCAAATCAAGAATGTAATAGTCTCAATGCATTTAAAAAACAGATACGTGATATTACTACACAAGATGGCATTTAAAAAAATGTTAAAACGTTTAATGAAGAATATTTAGTTTTGTTTTATTCGAGTTAATATGGATAAGCCAAGTACAAACTATAATGTTAAGAACAGAATGACGCAGTGGAACAAAATCCTCTTATTCAGTCTGGAAATTTAGAGTTAAAATACGCAGTTATATTAGTTTAATTTCGGAAAAAATACACCTCATATTTGAACAGTTATAAAATAAGGAATACGATATCCAAAACTTAATTTTAACCATAAATATTTTATCCAAGCATAGTTAAAAGACGGATCGATATAATTAATTTATTTTTGCGTATATTACGCCACACATACCATCGGTATGTATTGTTCAATGAAATAATTCATTACATCACGTAAATAATTCTCCTTTATATAGAGGAAGGAACTGATACTATGTAAAAAGTATTGTACTGAACATATGCTTATATTTCTAGCGTTTAAGATGAGACAAACAAATGCGAAAATATTTGTTATAATATTTAGTTATAAATACTTAAAAATATTAAATATTTTTAAACATAGAAACAATTTTAATTAGCATAAAATCTCGACTATAATACGCACCCTAATATAATACGCATGATAGATTTTGCTCGAAATTTTCGGAAAAAATTAAAATTTGACTATAATATGCACTCATACCTTTTCAATATTTTATTTAAAAATTGCACAAATATTTATTGGCAGAAATAAAATTTGTAATAAAAATAAACGAAAACATTCAATTCGGTAAAAAAAAACTTAAATTTTTATTCAAAACAAACAGTACTGTCAAGTTATCTGTCTTAATCACTTTCACTAGAATACAGCTCATCTATTGTTGTTGAGTCCATGACATAAGTAATGATGTCGCCGTAATATATTACGCCATCGTCATCCTCATTGGATGACACCTGCCCATCCTCCCATAATGTGTCTTTCTCACTGCCGTCTCACGTTTAACAATTGATAATTTTTCTGCTGCCGTATAGGACCGTCTTGAAGAAAATTTGAGGGAAATAAATAAAATAAAATAATAATTTTTTACACTTGCAACAACCGGGAACTGCCACTATTTCAAGGGACCTGTTATTAAACGAACACATGTACGAACTGTTAGTTCCGTTTGTTTAAAAGGAATACCTGCTTAGTAAACGGGTGGATGAATCACGGAGTGCAGATGCGCACGCACCCGTGTTGCGACAATGTCTTACAGCTGCTGTACGTTCGTTTATCCAATGTTTAAAACTACGTTTTTTTCTGTACGCGAGTATAAAACGCACCCTCCTTTTTGCGGACTAAAATGTGAAAAAAAGTGCGTATTATACTAAAGATTTTACGGTATATTGATTTTTGATACCAAGAAATAAATTTATAAACCAAACTTCCCTTTCACATTTTTCAGATTTAGTAAATTACTATATTATATTGACATGCATAAGCATGGCATGGCATAATAAGCATAATAAGCATGGTTATACTTTTTATAAAAGCGTTATCCCAAGTCTTAATTAAAAGTGGAAATTCGATAATAATATCACACATTCACCAACTTTATTCAAAGCTATATTTATACAATGTACTTTCCACAAAGTTTCCTGTTCAAAATCATTTGAAATTTCAGCATTCACCAAAACAATAGAACTGTCCGCCAGTTAAAATTGATCGCCTACTGCGTTACTTTGAAAAACTATCCAAGACAGTGATCACGGACATAATGCATCCAATCCTTTTGGGGAAAATATAAATGACACATATTGGTTACGTACAAAGAAACTCATTATAAACTTTTGCAACTAATTATGTACTCAGTAGGGAGATACTATAAAGAAATTACAGTCTTCATGTTAAGAAAATTGATTTAAGACTTAGAACACACACACAAAAAAAATTGATTATTCTAATCGTTCCAAACTACCAAATAGAAATTTCCGAGTGATGTGGGATTAGTACATCTAAAACGGCTTGACTCATTTTGACTTCTTATAAGAGGGAATATGTTTCCTTTCAACTCTAGACCAATTTCGATGTTACTTTTTTAGCTGATGAAAGAAGAGAATGAAAGAAGGGGAAAAAGAAAAAAAACAGCGGAATAATATAAAGGAAATGCGTGAAAAGAAATTAATAGCTTTTCTCTCAGCTTTGTATTAGAGTCATAATAAAAGCAAAATTAATGAATACATTTTAATACCAATTGCCTTAAGTGAATAAATAGATATATTCTTTAAATTAATGATCAGTTTCAGACATTTTAGCGATTCAAAATTTAATAGGTTTGGCAATTAAGAGATATGAAATATTTAGTAGATTTGCATACTTCTACTTCATGATTATTTGACTGAGATAAAAACTGCGAGCATAACATTTTTTTTTAAATTAAGTATTAATAACTGAAGCAATAAAGTTTTTATCTGTTTACTGCTTTTGCTTCTCCGACTGTTAATACGGGAACATTGAATTAAATAAATTAGAAACATTAAATTAAACGTTCATAAAATGAGCAAATAAAAGTAATTTATTTTTTTACTAACGTCTATTCCGTAGTATTTATTTGTTTATTGTAGGTAGTGAAAATTTTTTCGTTTAAATTTAGTTAATACGGGATATAATATGGTTTTCAAGAAACTACATTAACCTTTCAGCGGGCACGCCATGTGTACAGAATAGAACATTTTCCCAATTTTGAATGGTTTGTTTTTACATGTAATGTTTGAATGTTCTAAGCAGTTTTTATTTATAGCTACACCCTTTCTAATGCAGGTCTGATTTTATGACCCTCGTATTCCTTTCCATTCATTGTTAGTCATGATTTACCAGCGATTATACTGGATTACAATACGACAAAAGCAGGAGTTGATGTAGTAGATCAAATGTGCAGCTATTAAATGGTATCCCGAATATCACGAAGATGGACAATTTCATTGTTTTTTAGGTTTTGGGCCATAAATAGGAATCCATTCGCAAGTTGTCTTTAGATCCAATAAACCGAACAGTTTTGAAATAAGGCGATTGTATCTGCATTCTTTGGCCTTTAATGATAAATATATCTCAATATTATCAACATTTTATCTCTTGTCCTAAACCCTAGAATTATTATTTTCAATTTGAAAAAAAAAGTTTACTACAAAAGGAAATATCAATGTCGAAAGAGACGTTGTACTTTGGTGCCACACGCGTCTGCTAGTGTTCCAAAAATTGGCCAGCCCGCTGAAGGGTTAAAAAGGAAATGTAGCTACTTCGAATGTTTGTTCTACTTTGAATGATCATGTCTATTATATTATTTCCAATTGCAAATGAATAAATATTACATCTTTGATATTGCTTTGTATTGTTATTATAAGATAGTTAAAACTATTTTTGAGTATTTCAAAATTCTGTCATTATTACTTTATTCCTTAATAGATAAAAATTTCTGTAACTGCAATATTTGAAGGCAGAAGAGGTATCACATATGTTGTATTCTTACTAGCCAATAAAATTTCAAAATACTTTTGGTCCTTTATTTTATACATCTATAAATTAGCTATAGGATATTAAAGTAAACATTATTTCCAGTGATATTTGAAAGAATGGTTCATATTTAACGTAGCTAAAATAGTTACTGAAAACGCATTGCTAATCAGCTATAATGTCTCTAAATATTCTAATTTATATTCAGTAAATGAAATGAGTAACAGCTAGAGGCTATGAGTACTCAGGGCACGACTGCCTGGCTGAACATCTGGCTAAAATAGGGATTGTGAGTTACAGCGTATGCACTTTATGAGAATAAAAAAATGAAAAAAGCTCAACTACTTGTTTGCTTGAAACTAGACTAACTTACGGCAGAATGGTGATTTGTGTGCTCTCTATTGGAGGGCCAGAGAACTTATGTCCTGATCTCACGGTCTTCAATTATTGTGCTTCTGACTTTTTAACTCTTTTTCCTAGAACTTAAATGTTTTTAACTGGTTTTAAGGCCTTTCGGTCGTTCTTTTTATCGCATCTTGTGGTTTCTTTTTTGTTGTCCTGCGTTTTTATATTTTTTGTATGTCGGGAGAGTGTCCTGACTTGTATGGATTTAGTTCCAATCGGCCATATTTAATAACCACAACAACATATTCAGTAAATGTTGCTCATATCTTTAAAAAATTTTAATTTTATTGGTTTACGAGTAAAAGCAACAGGGATGAATGATCCTTTTAAGAATAAAAATAAATTAATAAAAGTGGGTATCAAGTAATCCAGGGATAAAATATTTAAAGTTAATTGCATTACTAATGAGCTAAAACGGTTTTTAAATACTCAATCTGATAATCAGGAAATGTTACTCCTATCTTTGATGAATTTCAAATTCATTGTTTTATGAGTAACAGCGATAATGACCTATAAGTGATCTCTTGTGGATTAAAAAGTTAATTAAATAGAGTGACGAATAATCAGAGGTATTAAAATTCTATAGGCTTATAGGTACACATCCTTTTATGAAGGATGTATGATTGAAATCTTTGCATTTTCATATAGAATGTCAAGCATTTGCAACGAGTTCTTCACATTTCTAGTAGTTGCAATTTAAAGACTTTTCTTATGAATTAAATGTTGGTCATTGAGGGAACTAAAAATTACACATTATAGTTTTTCGAACTTTGCAAGTACAGTACCCGCCGCTATTAAACTCACTGGTTAATAAAATCAGCCGTTTATAAAAATCAAATCTAATGGAACGGATTAAAATCAATGTGAAATCATTATAAAATCATCGCTTAATAAAATCAATACCGCCGCTTTTAAAAATCAAAGTTTCAGATACTATTTGCCATGTGAAATAAGTGAAGATCATGAGCTTTCCAATTCATAACATATGTGAGTTGCGATGCTTTTGGGAACAATGCAGCACCTTTTATTTCGCATTCAGCAACATTCCTTACCCCTTTCCTGGAAAATAAATGGGGAAGAGAACAAAGGAAAGGTAAGATAAGCAAACTCAGAACAGGATTCCTTGAAGAAGACATATCATGGGGGTAAGAAATAGTTCTCACGGCTTTCGAAAAGTTTCTTCATCAAATGGTCAGTTGTAATTCTGTCAGCAGTGAGTGAACATGCCTAAGCATAAAGATTTAAGTGTTAGAGAAAAGCAAGAAATGCTGAAAAGATATGAAGAGATGCCAAAATGTAGCCAACGGGAAGCCTCGTCAAAACTGGGGATTCCTCAAACTGCCTTATTCAACTTGTTGAAGCAGAGTCGCCCTTTCTGATGAAATTAAAAGGAATGGAAACTCGTCCCACAAAAGAAAACGCGATGGAAAATCTGATGACACAGAGTCTGAACTTTTAAACTGGTTTGAGGATGCGAGAATACGCATTTCTCGCTCGATGCTATGAAATAAAGCGCAGCAATTTGCTAGCCTATTTGGAGAGGAAAACCTCGCACCTACGGATGGATGGCTAACCCTATGGAAGGAAGGCAACAAAATTGTTTGTAGAAAATTGCACAGTGAAAAGCAAGATACGGATAATGAGGCTGCTGAGAACTGAAAGCAAGAAGTCTGGGTTAAACTGATCAAAGATTATCAGCCTGTTCAAATTTTTAACTCAGATGAGACTGGATTATTTAACCGAGCACTTCTGGAACATACTTTGATGTTAAAAAATGAATCTGCTGCAGGAAGCAAAAAAGTCAAGCAAAAATTAACTGAGCCGTTAACGTGCAACATGACGGGAACTGTAAAGAAAACGCCTTTGGTAATTTGTTCAGCAAAAACCCTCGTTGTTTTAAGGGTGTTAAGAACCTTCCAGTCAATTAAGCACACAGCGGAAACTCATGGATGACCACAGCTATCTATACAGACTTTCTCCTTAAATAGGACAAACAACTAAAAAACGAAAAAATCGTGCTTTTGTTGAAAATTGTTCCTCTCGTCCAAATGATTTGAAAATTTAAAAAAATATATAAAAAAAGTTTTCCTTCCCCCAAATACCCCGAGCCGCATTCAACCTTTGGATAAAGGGATCATACGATAATTTAAATTTCATTATAGAAAGACACTTGTTAATATAATTGTCAAAGAAATTTATTCTTGTAGTTCCGAATCTATAAACAAGTTTCCAAAGTCAGTCAGAGTCTTGTATGCAATGCATATTATTCAAAGTTTTTGGAAAACTGCTACGTCAACAACGATCTCTAACTGTTTTAAAGCTTGTGGCTTCAGAATAGAAAATCTCTAATACAGAGGAAGCAATTTCGGTTGAGGAAGATGAACCGACTGAAGAGTTCTTGAAATATGTTTCCATCGACGATGATTTGCAAACGTCAGTTGGGAAATCTGAATCTGATATTGTGCAAAAAATTGTAAATTCAAAAGATTCTTTTTCTAATGACATTGATTCAGAATCCGAAGATGACGAGAAAAATGAGCCCCCACCAACTGAAACTGAAGCCCGACGAGCGTTGGATGTTTTACGTTGAACATTGGAGCATAAAGATGGAGATTAAGAACATTACGGTAAATTTTACGCATTTTTAAACATTATTGAACATTTGATAAATGATTCTTCGAAACAAACGACAATTAGTCAGTATTTTAAAAAAATAATCAAGCTATTGAATAAATGAATTGAATGTATAATGTTTCAAATTTAAGTGTCTTTGATTTATTTTTTTCACTTTTATTGATGGAACTTATTCTAGTACGTAGGAAAGATAAAACATATTTTAAATGAATCGCGGATTTTTAAAATCAGCCGCTTCATGAAATCAAATCCTCCAGGATGAATGTGATTTTATAAAGCTGCGGGGACTGTATAACCAAAAATAATATCTTAGAAAAGACACACACATTTGCCTTTTCTATAGCTTTACATACATACTTGTGACATGACCTGTAGTGCATTTGTAAGCAAGAATATCCATAGGAACAAAGACGATATAAATAAACCATTATGGATCTCAATCCTTTTTCTAGTTATAAAACGTGTAAGAGAAAAACGCATGCACGGTCTTAAGGCTGAAGCCTGGATGCTCGGGTGTCTTGTATCATTCTAAGAGTGCACTTTAAATATGATCTGAAGCTTAATTTTAGCTCATGAGTATCATTTCTGAAAACACATAATCACATTTATTGCAGATCATGTCAACTCCGACTGTATTGCGCAATCACGTTCAAAATTTTAATGTTTTATTTTTTATATTTCCCCTTTCGGATCACGAAGCATTCATGGTTTTTTTAGTGATTGTGATGTGCGAAACTATTTATCTTTTCACTAACTGGAACCTTGTGCACTTTATCAACATCTCCCGATTAAAAATGACGTGGGATAAAATTCTATTGGTCTTTGAAGAAAAATTCAGAATAATAAAGCATCTAAAATGTCCGAGAAAAGATTGTTATTGCATCCACCCCTCCCCCTTTTCTACAGAACTACAGAGAAACCAACTTATAATTTACAGTAATCAGGATTGAAATTTACAGTAATCCTATACGAAAATGTATTAGTTGAAAAACATCGTGGTACTCAAAGAGATGGTTGTGATGTAAATTCTTGGGTTAAGTATCTGTTGACATAGGTGTCTGGTAGCGGAAGCGTTAAAGTATTAAAAAATATTTAACCAACGACAAACCTCTAAACGATTAGCAACGAAATTTTTAACGCCAATGATTGGTTCATTTCCGTCTCAGCGCCTTTTACGCTTCCGCTATGGACTCTTATGTGAACAGGCCCTTAGAATTGCCTCAAAGCAGAAGTGTTTTTATTGGTTAAATCAGTTGTAGAGGGGAGATGCAAAGGCGGCACAAAATTTTTGTATTATCTTTACAAAATATGTGTTTGTTCTTTATTAATGCCTGATGTCACATTATACTATGTTGAATTTAAGGGGACAGGGGATCTTCAACCTCAATTTTTTTAATTTTCGATTTTTAACTCTATATACAGAATGAGAATAATTAATATTCTTTTTTTATACATTGAAGACCCTTGGAATTCATAATAAAGATTTTTTGGCAGAATAATGTCTGATTTTCAAAAAAATTGTCAAAAATGGAAGCATATTTCAAAATGTTCCGTGTGCATTCAACATCCTTTAAATACCTTATTTTTAATATTAGCTTACCATATAAATGTAATTATAACTGTGCACTGAAATTTTTTAAGTATGAATTTAAAGCCATAAATAATTTTTTCATCAATCTGCCTGTTATTTTTTTATGTTTTTACATGTTTTTACTTCATTTTGTGGTTTAAAAATTTGAAAAATATTTGTGGTTTCACATAATGATGCACAGTTTTGTGACAAACATTTCCATTAAAAATCCGGAGAATTTTTGAAGAAATCGGAAGAAATTTGGCACGCATGGAGCATTTTGGAAAATTCTAAAATTTTTTAAGAATGTTTTGATAAACAGGCCTTATTCTGTCCCCAAATATTTATTTCTGAATTCTAAGTCTATTCAATGAAGTAAAAAATAATATTAAATATTCTCATTTTGTATATCGAGTTAAATATTGAAAATTTCATAAAAACGAGGTTGGAGGTCCCTTGTCCCCTTAAGGTTGTATCTTATTCCGTAAGTCCAAAATACTACGACAGTGACAATAACAATCCTTCCCTGAACGACCTCTATCCGAAGTTTAAGGAAAAATGTTTATAAGTTTTCTGTTTGTAGGAAAATGGACGGGGAATTGCTTATCAGGGATATGAAAAGAGAAAAATTGTAGCGATTCGATAAGAATTCTGTCAATTGAAATTAAATGTTTCAGATGGTACATTTGATTTCCACCGATGACAGCAGACTCTGTTACAAAAAAAAAACGTGCAAAATTTTAACTGTATATTTTTTATACAATATAGAGTTTCTATTATATTATCTGTATTATAGACCAAATTAAATATTAAGTTCCTAGATGGTAGATTTTTGGATCCTTTCCCTATGCTCCTCTCATCAAGGTATTTATTAGATGCGGTACTGGCTAACGATTGCAACAGTCAGGTGAATAACACGAAAAGTCCATTTTCGTCCACAATTGCTGACAAAAATGTAATTAATTAAGAGCAAGAAATAATACATGAAGACTTGAATTTCGGGTAGGGGGTTGTTTTCCGTCTACCTTCTTGAGTGCAGCATGAACTGTCCAACTTTTGATCCATGTACCTTAATCCAAGTATCTTTTGCTGCATGCATCAATAAAGTTGTCTTGCACACCATGACTCAGACGATAATAATTGCATATACTTGTAAATACAGAGGTATATTTTGAAATTCAGATTAGAAATTCTAAATGTAGAATTATTGTAATCAGATAACGTAAATTTTTGAGTGTTATAATTTTTCAGATTAGCATTTGAAATGAAACGATATACAGACATTTTTTCTCTGACATTTATTTAAGAAATAAAATTAATAAGTTTCAGTTAAAATAAAATAAATTCTAACTGAAATACACTTAATTACGAAGTAATCACACAATTTACAATCATACACAAACATTTTATAACAATGAAAGTAAACAGCTTAAACATTTTTCATCACATCAATTCTTATCTGTACAAAGAACGTTCGAAACTCTTGAAATTTACACAATATATATATGTATATATATATCGAAATAACACATGAATTATATGCATACACAATTATAAATTACAATTAAATACTTTAACAATTTCATTGACTGTTCAATATAATTTGTATAAAACTTTCAATGATATTTTGATGTTCTCATGATAAATATATAAAAAACTGTTCATAGGAAATATGAATAATGTTCAGTAATCGACATGACGATATGATAGTGTAATGTGCTGTTATGCCGCTATTGTTATGTACAACTTTATTGAATTCTTAAAATATTAGTTATTTGAATGATTATTAAAAAATGCGTGTAAGAACAAAAGACTTGTTTAATACTTACTCAGATATATGTAATATTCAGAAAAGTTTGAATCTGAATTCATTCGCTATTTAATATCAAAGTTATTTTTCTTTTGAAAGGTCGGGATATGCTTCATTATAATTAGCGATCAACTCTAATGCAGATCATGTTTTAATATAAATTAGGTGTTATGCACTAAGTGTGGTACTCTAACTAGATAGAGCATAATTATGGCACAAGTCACATTTTCCATTCAAAATACATTATTAATAACTGTACTAGATGTGAATATTCAATTTTAAAATGTATATGTTACGTTTTAAATGATATGTTTTGACAGAATGCAATATTTCAAAAATTAAATATGTAATATATTTCACTCGAATTGTAATAACCAAGTATTCAGATCAGTATATTTTATTTTAAAAATTACATACAAATTGATATTTTTTTCACATTATATAGAAGAAACTGATTTCAAACAAAATTTTCACGATGTAAATGGCTATAAAATGCATTATTTCAAACACTTTTATTCATTTGAGTCTTTATCTCAGGAAATTCAATACTTTTAACAAAAATTTGGCAGATTCTACATGAATCCAATAAGTCTCATGACGCTTCGAGGAGATTCCTTATCTCCAGAACATATGACTTGATTCCGAAAAGAAAAAAAAAAATTCGAATAATCCATACGGCTTTTACCTCCCATGTCGCACATTTCTGTGCTTTTTCTTTGATTTTTCTGTCATTGCTGTAAAAGCGGCCGTTCTCCTGCCAACATGGATAATTTCCGATGGCCTCGTCGTGTCAATATCGACGTCCGCTTGCAGTAACCGTGGTAGGTCGTAATACACAGCTGCGGGGACAGCCTCTGCCGAAAAGAATTGTTAAGCGTCAGAGGGATATAAAACTGACACATATTCGATTCTGATCAAAATTCGTTTATGATATTGCTTAATTGTCTCACAGAAAAAATGAACTAGTTTCTTACAAACACATTCGATTCTGATCAAAATTAGTTTATGATATTGCTAAATTGTCTCACAGAAATAATTGACTAGTTACTTACAAACACATGTTCGATTCTGATCAAAATTCGTTTATGATATTGCTTAATTGTCTCACAGAAAACAATGAACTAGTTTCTTACAAACACATTCGATTCTGATAAAAATTAGTTTATGATATTGCTTAATTGTCTCACAGAAAAAATGGACTAGTTTCTTACAAACACATATTCGATTCAGATCAAAATTAGTTTATGATATTGCTTAATTGTCTCACAGAAAAAAAATGGACTAGTTACCTACAAACACATATTCGATTCTGATCAAAATTAGTTTATGATATTTCTTAATTGTCTCACAGAAAAAAATGGTCTGGTTTCTTACACATATTTTCACAAAGTAAAAAAAGAAGAACTTTAGACTCTGTACATAAAAAAATTTGTTCATATCATATATGGGAATTAAGAAAATAAAAGAAAATCATCAAAATTATATTTAAAATGAGATTTTATAAGTAAAAATCAATGAAAATAACAAATTACACCAATAATTTTAGAAAATGCAAATAGCTACTTACGCTTATAAAAAATCAACAATAATATTTTACATTAAAACAATAGGTGAATTGTTTTCATAATTACGCCATAAATACTGCCATAAATGTAAGAATTTTTTGCATTCAGAGTTACACGAAAATTTCCATCCACATTCGGGAATCGATCCCGCAGGTTTGGACTTTTGAAGCCAGTTTTTGACCACTAGGACATGTTAACGATGTGCAGAGAAACTTATTATTAATTTTATTCCTCACAAGGTTTAAAATTATAAAATTCCAATACAGTTTAAAATTATAAATTTGCTTGTATTTTTAAAAGCAGGGAACAGATTTAGAAATACAGTTATTTTAATTTAAATATTTAAATGCTAATTTGTTTAACCCTCTAATAGGGATTATGTAAAGGAGATGCATTCTCATACGGCTAATTAAAATTTTCAAGGAGAGTATTTTATTGAAGGAAGATTTTTTCCTTTGTAAAATTTCTCACTATTTTTTTTATCGAATTTCCAAAAATTCCTCTTTTTTAATACGGATAAATAAAATATTTTGTTTACGAATTTTGAATATTTGTCGACATGTAAGGGCAAAAAGTGTTATTTTTAATGGTTTTTATGAAAACCATTATTTTAATTTAATTATTTAAATACTAATTTTTTTAACCCTCTAATAGGGATTATGTAAAGGAGATGCACTCTCATACGGATACTTAAAATTTTCAGGAAAGTATTTGATTGAAGGAAGATTTTTTCCTTTGTAAAATTTTTCACTACTTTTTATCGAATTTCCAAAAATTCATCTTTTTTAGTCCGGATAAATAAAATATTTTGTATACAAATTTTTAATATTTATCGACATGTAAGGGTAAAAAGTGTAATTTTTAAAGGTTTTTATGAAAAATTAAAGATAAAGTATTTGCACTTAAATCTCTGAATATTGATAATTTACGTAATAATTTTCTTTCGGTGAATCTTGATGGATGGCTTATCCAAGATGAAACAACAGATACACAGCAACATCTGTAGCTAAAATTAGCTAAATTCAAACTTTCCTTTTCTATGCACTTGTAGTTTGTACAAACAAATGAGAATATAAACTTGATAAAATACGTTTTCTCAGTTTAAGGAGCCCCGATATGTTACCCAAATAGTGAAGTAATACATTCACTTTATCCTTATCAATACCAATCCTTTTCTATCGGATATAAAAAATAATCAGAAGATTCAATAAGCAAAATTATCTTTGAAAGATTTTGCATCCTAATTATTGAAATTTCTCAAATGTAAAATGCTGGTCCTTAATAATTAAAGTCTTACTTTATCCTTATCAATACCAATCCTTTTCTATCGGATATAAAAAATAATCAGAAGATTCAATAAGCAAACTTATCCTTGAAAGATTTTGCATCCTGATTATTGAAGTTTCTCAAATGTAAAATGTTGGTCCTTAATAATTAAAGTCTTACTTTATCCTTATCAATAGCAATACTTTTCTATCGGATACAAAAAATAATCAGAAGATTCAACAAGCAAACTTATCCTTGAAAGATTTTGCAACCTGATTATTGAAGTTCTCTAAAATGTAAAAATCCGGTCCTTAATAATTAAAGTCTTACTTTATCCTTATCAATAGCAAACCTTTTATATCGGATATAAAAAATAATCAGAAGTTTCAATAAGCAAACTTATCCTTGAAAGATTTTGCATCCTAATTATTGAAGTTTCTCAAATGTAAAAAGCTGGTCCTTAATAATTAAAGTCTTAAATTAAAAAAAACAAACAGATAAATCCGATTGTTCATTCAGATATATTGATAAAGGCAAGAACTCAAGTTCATATCATTCATAGCAATCAAAATTTGCAATGTGCTTTGAAAATACGAGTACGATGTGTCCTTGAAAATATGAGTATCACGAGTGATACTCATATTTTATTTTCAAGGACGGACAAATAAAAGACGGACAAAAAAAAATCCAGCCTTACCGTTACATCTATAGACTAGATCTGACCAAATAATTGACTCTTGTGAGAAGCAAAAGACTCCAAGTCTACCACCTTTTAGTCTATTGTCAAATATATTTCCCGAGTCAGCAACCATATTTTCTCCTTCAAAAATCCTTAACCTGCAAATAGAAGTTTTTTTTCAGCAATAGGAAAAATACTAGTTTTCTTTCTTATTGGTTATGGCTTTTACCTCTCACCAAACTATAACCTTTTAGTTTATTTTTACCTTATTAATCCAATTTGTGGTCTGTGGAGTAATAACCATCTGTAGGCAACTTTTTCTTTCCAGCCGACGTTCCTTGGATCTTTCCATAAAAGCTTTACCTAAAAGATGTATTTACAATTAATTGCACTATTGGTAATAGATATCCGCCTTTTTCATTTGCTAAATCTAAATTACCAAATACAACGCTAGTATTATAAAAAACTCTTTATTAATTGAAAATGAAAAAAAATACATCTTAGAAGTAATTTTAATTCTTAAGGAATTTAGCAGGTTTCTTTTTCTAACCATTTTTGATTTTTGAATTTAATGTTAATCGTATCATTTATGAAAATACACGTATGGCTATCAATTATATGTTAAAGAAACATATAATTTTGGTATTAAATTTGTAACTTAATTCCCGTTATTCATTTTCAGTCCTTTCCCCTTGCTAATAGTAATGAACAGCAAGATTTTTTTTATACCCATTTATTCCCTTGTAATGACTTCAATAGTGGCCTGCATGAAGTAGAAGATAGTGACGTAACAGCTGCAACACTTATTAGTGTTGTTTTCCCCACGCGCTGATTCAACTCAACTCCAAAAATAATATAAGAGGATTTTTAATAGATTGTATAAAATTTCTTTGAACTCGTTGTGTATCAACAAGATTTCTGGTGAATGGATGTTAAATATAATTTATTTTCATAAGAAGAGAATTATTCCTTTCGCCACAAAACACAAACACGCTACAGACTTGTTGTATATTGGTGGCAAGCGTCGGGATAGAATTATCAAGTGCCGATTGCAAGCTAAGTAGAATTTGATTTGAATTATAATAAATAGTTTGGCGATTAAAGAAGAATATCGAATTTGAGAAACTTTGATTTCGTTTATGATTTATATAAACTATCTGTCTTGAAATTATTGACTCTACATTTGTATTAGTGTTAGGGTAATAATTCTTTAATGGAATTTGATAGTTTGGCGTTTGAAAAGTCTCATGAAAAAAGTTTCCGAGAAGAATTCTAGATAAAGTTGATGTATGACGTTTTGAATGTATTTTCACTAACGTAAAGTCTGAATTTGAAATTATTTATTTCAGCAATTGTATTTTTGTTTTGGAATAGTAGTTCAGTGAAGACTTTATATCAACTGTTTGGCCAGCGATTTGGCGATATTTTTTCAAGAACGACTGAAAGTTCATTATTAGGAACTGTATATATGTTCTTGTTTAAATAAATATGAAATAGAATTTGACATAAATTCAGAAGAAGTTTGGGAAAGAAAATACCCGAAATATTATTGAAAATAAACTTAGAATTTGTTTTTGAAAGAAGTGCACGTCATACAAGAAATATTAAAGTCATATTTTGTTTTGAACGTGCGTTTCAGTGATATAAAAAGCCGAATTGAAACAAGAAAGTTTGAGATTCATTTCAGCAAACGATTTTTATTAAAAATAATTTAAATTGTGCAGTATTTGCAAAACATTATTGTGTATTTTTAGATTGTGAAAAGTTTGTGGAGTTAGAACAGACTTCATTTTGAAAGGTAGATTTTTGGTTGAAAACTTTACCTATTATAATTGTGGTAATTTGGTGCAAGTTCAAGTTAAAAAAATTATTTTGAAATTTTTAAGAAGGTTGTGATTTGCGTGTGGTTGCTAACATGTCTTTCTTAGCCAAAGGTAGGAAAGCGGACTTATTACTTGTTTGCGAAGAATTGGGAGAAGAGATATCATCTTCGAATAAGATTCCCGAAATAAAAGCAAAAATTTTAAACAGTAGCAATTATGTTGAAGCTGATGTTAAGATTATTCTAGAAAGAGTAATTGAAGACAGGAAAACCGAAGAAGTTCGCCAAGATCAAGCTCGCCAAGATGAGTTAGCTCGCCAAGATCAAGCTCGCCAAGATGAGTTAGCTCGCCTAGAACAAGCTCGCCAAGATCAAGCTCGCCAAGATGAGTTAGCTCGCCAAGAACAAGCTCGCCAAGATCAGTTAGCTCGGGAGAAAATGCAGTATGATCTAGAAATGAAACGTTTGGAACTTCAGACTCAAAGTGTGTCAAATCCTCCAACCCGTCAAACAACCGGTATGGAAGAGCATAAAATACAATTAATGAATATAACTCCAAAATTTGATGAAGAACGTGATGAAATGACTCTCTATTTAATAAACTTTGAACGAAAAGCAGAAATGGCTAAGGTTCCAAGAAGAGATTGGGCCGCCTATTTATTGGGAGTGCTGCCAGTGGAGGTTTCCAATATGTTGGCGAGAGAACCACCGGAAACCGCCAACAATTACGATTCTGTAAAAAGTCTTATCTTGAAGAGATACAAATTAAATCCTGAAAAATTAAAGCAGTTGTTTTACAGACATCAGAAGAACGCAGAAAAATCTTGGAGAAATTATGCTTATGAATTGAACAGCTATTTTACAGAATGGGTCAATGATTTAGAAGTATCTACGTTTGAAGAGTTGAAAGATTTAATCGTAACCGAACAACTCAAATTTAGAGTTCCTGCTGATATAAAAGATCACTTTCTCGATGATTGGATAAATTGGAAAAAGCCTTACGAATTGGCGGAAAAATTAGACGAATATGATGATATTAGACAAAGTTTCCGGAAAAAGGAATTCCCTCGGAAGAACACAAGTAAAGTACCAGGAGGTAACAACAGTGGATATAAACCTAAAAACCAGACAAACAATTATAATGATAAGCCTTTTCCACGGCGATAATTTCCCAAGGAGAGAAATGAGGAAGCTGAATTCGAAAGAAGGAAACAGCCTCGTTGCTATGAGTGCGGATCTCTTTCGCATTTAAGACCACAATGCGATAAGCTTAAAAAGAAAGTTGAAACTGTTGCTTCCAACATGACTGCAAGGTATGGATACCATGATGCACTTGCCCCCTACATAAGTATGGGAAAAGTAAATGGGATCGAGATGCCGATACTACGAGACACGGGTGCGAGTTTAGACTTGATTTGTAAGAAGTATGTCAGTCCGTCGATGTATACAAGTGAAACAGTGTGGATTAAATCTCCGCTGGAAGAAAACCCCACTTGTTACCCTTTAGCTAAAGTAGAACTTGAATGTGAATTTGGGCACATAGTGACCAAAGCTGCTGTTTTAAGAGACTCTTTGGATCAAGGGAGGTATCTTTTGGGGAACAAGACCGCTGCATTGTTTGAAGAAGCAAAGCAAGTCGAAGATGTCAAGATTCATATGGTGAATGCTGTTCAGACCCGTGCTCAAAAGAAAATATCTGAAGATGTCCAGAGTCTAGGAGTGGATGAAAATATTTCGGAATGTAGCCCAGATAATGAAGTCCCTGTGGAAGAAAATGTCTTACCTATAGCAGATTTTAAGATTCCGGAATTAGACCTTATAAAACTATCCCCAGAAGATTTTTTAGAAGAACAACGAAAAAGCGCTCAATTGAAACCTCTGTTTCAGGAGGCTGAAAGCAACTTAAGTTCTGGGAACTCCAGGTATGTGGTGCGAGGTCAAGAACTATTCTTCCGTAAAGAAGACAAAGATGGGACAGAACGATTATTGCTTGTAGTTCCAGAGAGATATCGAACACAAATGATGAAAATTTGCCATGAAGAAAATCCAAACATTTCTGAACTGCCTGAAATTTTTAGAGAACTCAGATTGAATGCGCGATTATCTGAAACTCAACGAACTCAAATGGAAAATTTGTTGACTGCCTACTCCAATATCTTTTCGAATCAGCCGGGATGTACTGACTTGGTTGAACACGATATTGAATTAGAGACAGAAAAAACAATATTTGCAAAACCTTATAGGATGTCCCCACGACAAACAGAAATTCTAAAGAGGGAGGTGAAAAAAATGTTGGATCTAAAGATAATTGAATCAGGAGACTCTGACTTTACCTCTCCACTAATACTGGTGGAAGTACCAGGAAAAGAAGGAAGACCATGCATAGACTATCGTCGCTTAAACAAAGTAACGAGAACACAGTATTTTCCTATGCCAAATATAGAGGAACTTATAGAGAAAGTGTCATCAGCGAAATATATTACTGTTCTAGATTTAACCCGAGGTTACTGGCAAATACCTTTGAGTGAACGGGCCCAGCGTTATGCTGCCTTTGTGACAAGCTTCGGCACCTATAGGCCATTAAGGTTGCCGTTTGGACTCAAGAATGCTCCATATTATTTTAGTAGAATGATGGCTGGGTTGTTGCAAGACTGTGAAGAATTTGCTGTACCCTACTTGGACGATGTTGCAATTTTTTCTAATACCTGGGAAGAGCATGTGAAACACGTAGAACAAATCTTCATGAAGATGAAAACAGCTCATCTCCACATAAAGCCTTCCAAATGTCAGTTCGCTCAGGAACATGTCAAGTACTTAGGCCACATAGTTGGACAAGGGGAACGGAAACCTGGAGAACTTAAAATACAAGCCATCAAAGATTTTCCCAGACCACTGAACAAGACCCAAATTAGATCATTTTTAGGTCTTGCTGGTTATTATCGCAGATATATTCCTGATTTTTCTGCAGTAGCGGCTCCATTAACAGATCTACTAAAAGGGAAGAAAGTCAAAACGTCAGTGGATTGGAACAGTTCTTGTGAAGATGCTTTCAAAGAATTAAAGAAAAGACTTTCAGAAAAACCAGTATTATTTAGCCCCGATTTCACCATTCCATTTGTCATTCAATGTGATGCTTCAAACCTTGGGCTTGGTGCGGTGTTGTCTCAAATAAACCAAAGAGGTGAAGAACACCCTATCATGTACTTGAGTAAAAAGTTTTCCCCTGCAGAACAGAAATATAGTACTACAGAAAAAGAATGCGCAGCTATCGTTTATGCAATACAAAAGTTGAGATGTTACTTAGATGGACAACAGAGCTTCATTATACAAACTGATCATAATCCACTGGTCTGGCTAGAAAAGAACACCGGCACAAATCCAAGACTTTTAAGATGGGCCCTTATTTTGCAACCTTTCAACTATAAGGTGGTGCACCGGAAAGGAAAATTTCACCAAAACGCCGATAGTTTAAGCCGCACTGCTTAGCCTTACACCAAAACTTTTCACTGGTGACGTAGTGAAAAGTTTTTCCGAAAGGGGAGGAATTTAAGACTGTAATGACTTCAATAGTGGCCTGCATGAAGTAGAAGATAGTGACGTAACAGCTGCAACACTTATTAGTGTTGTTTTCCCCACGCGCTGATTCAACTCAACTCCAAAAATAATATAAGAGGATTTTTAATAGATTGTATAAAATTTCTTTGAACTCGTTGTGTATCAACAAGATTTCTGGTGAATGGATGTTAAATATAATTTATTTTCATAAGAAGAGAATTATTCCTTTCGCCACAAAACACAAACACGCTACACCCTCAAGCTCTTAACAATTTGATTGAAAGAGAAAGAAAACAGAGACACGCGGAGTTTTACTCTCAGGTCATTAAGATGATATTTGCCAGTTTGAAATATAATCCCGGATAAGCATAAGAGAAATTTATTGCTTCTACATAAAAAAGGGTATTCAATAATGTCACAATAATAAAGTATCCAAAATATACTAAAGATAGCATGTTTGATAGAATTCATAGAGGTTCTTGCCATAAATCAAGGATTAAAATAGAATAGAAAATTCTAATTCATCCCCTATCCAATTATTTATTATTAAAAATTTTCCTGTTCGAAATATAATAGCGGTTAGACCTAAAAGGAATTCCTTGCTTCTACATAAAAAAGGTATTCAGTAATGTCATAATAAAAAAAGTATCCAAAATCTACCAAAGATTGCAGGTTTGATACTATGCATAGAGTATCTCGCCATGAATACAGGGTTAAAATAGAACAGGAAATTCAAATTCATCCCCTATCCAATTATTTTCAAATAAAAATTTCCCATTTGAAATATAATAGAGGTTCAACGTAAAAGGGATGCATTTCTTCGACATAAAAATAGGTATTCAATAATTTCACAATAAAAAAGCACCCAAATACTGCTAATGATATCAGGTTTGATAAAATGCTTCGAGTTTGTCGCCACGAATCCAGGATTAAAAGAACAGAAAATTCAAATTTATCCTTTACCCAACTTTTTCTATTAAAAAAGTAAAATTTTCAAGTTTCTAGTATCCCGGGACCTCCATAGCATAAAAATTGAAGTTAACGGAATAATACTTTGTAAGAATAACATATTTAACAATGGGAATGATTGATTGGGTTTCTACTATGTAAGAAACAGCAGTTATGCAAAATAAACTAAAGAACCATCCCACAATTTTAAGATAAATAAGACCTAAACAAATACATTAATATGCATGAAATATTTCCCACTGCATTTAATTGTATTTGTTGAGAACATACATAAACATGTAGTTTTCCAGATTCATGGCTACAAAATTGAGTATTATAAGAGACTATCCATTTTCAGCAAAGTATTTTTGATGACCTACCACCTAAATGGGACTTTTAAACCAAATTTCAAAAAAATTTCAACATGTCCCATACTTTTTAGGACAACTTTGTGACCTTTAAGCTATAAATACCGCCGCCCGCATTCTATAGTGGTTAGCCTTCTGATCTGCCCTGCAGAAAGCTTGGGTTCAAATCCCGAATAATGCTTACTCCACACCAAAAGGTGACGGAGTCGAAAATCATGTATCTTCGTTGTTGCGCATGCGTATTACAAACAAATTTTCACTCCCCCGGTTCGTCTCCGTCTCTGGTCTCTCCCGCCAAACAAAACTAAAGTCTCCCGCTGTTAGGAAAAGGTAACTATAAAATATTTCCCCAACACTTAGAGATAAAACTTTAATATACTAAATGTCTATATCGACCTGATATATGCAGGCAAACAAAGAAACCAAAAAAATGACACACTCTTTACTGCCCAAACAAAGAATCAACCCATACTGGAAAACGAAATCATTTTCAGACTTACCTGGGTAGTTCAGCAGTACTTTAAACGGCAACGACACATTAAACTAACTCAAATAAAAGAATATACATCATCATAATATATCCTTTATAAAAACATAAAAATTGACGCGCCGTACATAGCGAAACTTACAGAGCGCTTTCTGCGTAGTAACAGATTCTCTGCAAAAAGAGCTGTGACCTCATTTTCGCACAGCAAGCAAAATACAAAATATCAAAAAAGGGATGTAAACAAGCGGTTCTATTATAGGACACCTAACGCCATCTAGGGCCATTAGTGTCCTGTAAAGTTCTTCTGTTTCACAACACTCCCACCTTTTTGATTTGTAGAGGAATAAATCAAAAATCAAATTATGGAGTCCTTGGTACACGAGCACACTTCCAGTGGGTATAGTTTGCGTACAGGGCGAATCAGTATACTATTTTTGGTCTTGACTTTGACCACTCTGGTGCGGCCATCTCTGCCGGCACAAAGTTCTTGAACTCGAGCGACTGGCCAGTGAATCCTTTTAAGGTTCTCCGAACCTATTAACACTATGTCTCCAACGTTTATCTCACAGTCCTTCTGTCCATGTTTCTGCACTAGCTGTCCAAGATACTCCTTGCGAAACCGACTGCGGAACTGTTCCCGAAGTTCTTGACAAAAACGCTGTCGAACTAGGAGTTTGCTTTTGTCTATAAAATCTAAGTCAGCTGTACCGGATTCTTTAATGTCCTGTAGAAACATTGATGGTGTCAACGGCAGAAGGTCTTCAGAGTCATTGGAAATATAAGTGAGGGGTCGACAGTTTATTACTGCTTCAACATCACAAATAATAGTGAGCAACTCCTCATAATTTACTGACGCTTGTCCCAAGACTCTCACGATCAGATTCTTGGTGGAACGAATTAATCGCTCCCACCATCCGCCCCACCACGCAGCAGTTGGAGGAATGAATTTCCATTTGATTGGGTTTAACGTTTCTTGAGAAACTACCTTTTCCCAATCAACTTTTCTCAGTACCGTCGAAGTTCCGATAAAGTTCGTGCCATTATCTGAATAAATGACAGACGGTCGGCCTCTTCGCGCTATGAATCTACGCAAAGCTTGGATAAAACATTCCGTACTTATGGACATCACAAGTTCCAGATGCACGCACCTGTAAACGGCGCATGTAAATAAAACTACCCAGGCTTTTGATTTAGATCGGAGAATCAGAGGGCCGCATAAATCGATACCGGTAATTTCAAATGTAGATGCGTCTCGAATTCTGTCTAATGGCAATTGAATGGGTACTGTTGTCATATGTTTTGCTGAAAATCTCTTACATCGTACACATTTCTTGACAACTGATCTTATTGTGCGTCTTGCGGCAATTATCCAAAATTCCTCTCGGATTATAACAGTAAGAGTTTGTATTCCAGCATGGGAATTTCTTAAATGATATTCTCTTATCAAACATTCAACAATATGATGCTTAGAAGGTAGCAAAATAGGGTATCTAAAAGCATAATTATCGTCCCGTTCGACAATTTTTGTCTTTACTCTTCTTAGGCCACTCTGATCTCTCTGCGTTAAAATGCCATGGATTACGTCTCCAGCCTCAGGAAAACTCTCCATCTGAAGCAGCAAAAGAAGTGTGTTTTTAGCTTCCTGCACCTCGAAAGCTGACAGGGAAGGTTCTTTATTCACCATTTGCCTTTGGCAATTTTTGATGAATCTTCTTACCCAACTTAAAACTCTTACCATTTTTGAAAATTTGGAGAATCTCTCAAACCATTTAGTTTCTTCAGGAATTACTGATACATTTATATTTACATTTAAATTTATTCCTTTCCTACACTCAGAAAAAACTAAAGTCTTATCGGGTTTAACATCTAGTTTTGGCCAATTATCTCTAGGCTCTTTTAGCCAAATAGGTCCTTTCCACCAACCAAGCTCAGAAAACTGAAGAGGGGAACAACCTCGGGAAGGCAAGTCAGCCGGGTTTGATTGACCCGGGACATATGACCACTGATTTACATTTGTGACAGAACAAATTTCCCTAACTCGGTTGCCCACAAACGTCCCCCATATATCATTTCTTTTGATCCAAGATAAGGCTGTGGTGGAATCAGTCCAAAAATGTTTCGGAATGTCATTTAGTGAAAGCGCTTCCGTCACATATTTGGAAAGGCGCACACCCAAGACACACGCCAGAAGTTCTAGGCGAGGAATGGTAATTCTCTTTAGGGGTGCGACTCTAGATTTAGCCGCTACAAAATTAACGAATATTTCTCTGTTGTGTTCACACCTCAGAAAAATTACTGTGGCATAGGCCTGTTGGCTGGCATCACAAAACACATGTAATGACCAAGAACTTTTATCACCGAACCCTATTCGCCGCGGTATTTTCAAGTTAGATATAATTTTCAAATTACTATGCCACTTTAAAAATTTTGTTTTCATATTCTCTGGTAACGAAGTATCCCAGTCCGCTTTTATCGCCCAAATTTCCTGGAGTAATAGCTTTGCTGGCAATAAAACAGGTGTTAAAAAACCTAGCGGGTCAAAAATGGTCTGTGTTACAGACAGGACTTCTCTTTTAGACAAATTTTTTGGAAGTGATGCAGTTTTAATGTCAATAGAAAGGTTATCTTCTTCTCTGTCCCAAATAACCCCTAACACTGGCACGGGATCCTTTAATGGGGATTCTGTAGTCAAATCTTTCGATATGAAACTAACATCCTTCTCTACTGGACCAAAGATCCACATACGCAAATCCATTTTTGCTTCGGCTAGAATTTCCGTAGAACATTTTATAAAATCCACGAGCTCTTTCTCGTTATCTACCGAAGTTACACAATTATCGACATAAAAAGACCTATCTAATTTCTGGGTGATAAACTTTTGTTCTGTTGGTACTTGTGACAAATGAAACGCAATAACTCCCCCCAATAAGAACGGGCTGGATGTCACTCCAAAAACTACCCTGGTATGGCGAAATACCTTAAAAACACCCTCTTTCTCCCACCATAAAAATCTCAAAAAATCCCTATCTTCTTTTCTCAACTCTATCTGTAAAAATGCACGCCTAATATCAGAGGTCACCCCAATGCATTTTTCTCTAAACCTCAGTAAAATTGAAGGGATTTCTTCAATCAAGTTTGGTCCTTTAAATAAACAATCATTAAGGGAGGGTGATCTGTTAATTTTACACGACGCATCAAAAACAGGTCTTATTTTAGTCGTGCTACTATCTGCTTTGAACACGGGGTGATGTGGAAGGTAGTGACCCTTAGAATTAAGTTCAGCCTCTGGCACTACTTCAATTACACCCTCATCCATCCATTCTTTAAAAACCTTATCGTAATCCTCATATTTGTTCAGAGACTTAAGTCTTCGTGTTACACTGAACAATCTTTTTTCAGCAACATGGCGATTTGATGGCAACTCTACATTATACCCTAACCAAGGTAAACCCACACAATAGCGACCTTCTTCGTTTCTTGTGAGGGAATTCAAAAATTATTCGCGGGCAATTTCTTCCTCGGCAGTTTTCGTTAAGTTCTGCTGAGCATCTAATATTCCGATCGTCTCTAAATTCCATAGATCGGAAATTTTAAAGTCCCGGACTGCTAAACTACACAACAATGATGCACTTTGTTCTTTAGAAGTAGAAAAATCATCATATGCACCACAAACGACCCAACCTAATTTTGTACAAACCGCAGTTAATCCTCCATTTAATTGCTTTACAAGTCCCGTGAGAATTTTTCCATAAATATCACTGCCAATGAGCATCTCGATTTTAGGACAATCTGATCCTACATCAGACAACCAAATTTTGTTACGCTTTAACTCTTTTAATATTGGACCTCTCGATACACGCGGTATATCCCCACAAATTACATCCTGATCTAAAAAGTCAAACTCTAAATCTGGATATTTCTGCTGACTCGAGGAACACAACTTTACTCGATATTTATTGTGCAGTTTTGGGTCGGTTCTAGCACCCCCAAATAAAGTATGAGCTACTGTTTCCTTAGATACTATTGGTAAACCTAACTCCACTGCCAATGACCCCAAAATATAAGATTTCTGGGACCCACAATCTAAGAGTACTCTAACGTTTCTTGTCTTATTGACTCCCGCGACTGTTACCTGCAACGTCATTAACGCAACTTCCGCGGTACACATTTGTCTGGCAGTAGCCGTTTGTATGTTTTCTATTACTGGCTTCTCTGTTGAAAATTCACCTCTAGTATGCATTTCCGGACAAAGAGAAATTAAATGCGCTTTACCACAAGCATAGCAACGAACAAATTGTTTACAGACTCTTGCGACATGATTGGGTTCTAAACATTTTAAACAACACCTTTTCTCTTTAATTTTAGAAATCTTTTCATCAAGAGTCATAAAACGTGAATCGTAACAATTTTTACTATCATGTGCTTTACTGCAAAATATACAACAACGATCTTTAGTTGTAAGGAAACCTGAGGCAGTAGGAATATTTGGTTTCTTAAATTTAAACTTACCCTTAATTTCACCCCTTGCTCTATCATGATGTTCCTCTTTATGATTAACACTGTCAAACCCACTACGTGCCAGTTTTAATCTTTCCTCACCCTCCACTTCAGCTTTTAAAAATTTCATCAAATTTGTGAGGCGAGAAACGTCGGTTCCTTCAGGCTGGTTAAAGAGCGAACTCCTCTGCCATGCCTTTAAAACTTCTTCCGTAAGGCTCGATTCCACCATCGGATACAGCCACGATGTGTTATCTATTGATTTCAAACCTAAAGATTCTAAAGCCCTCAACTGAGCTTCAATTTTATCATAAAGTTTATCAAGGGGCAATTTATCTTTGCTATCTGCCTTAACATTAGAAATAATTAATTTAATTAATTCCCTTACATAAACTTCAATTAATAACTCACTTTTCCCGAAACGCTCTTTAAGAGCAGTAACAGCCTTATCATAATTTTCTGAAGTCACCGGATAACTTTCAATGAACTCTTTAGCCCGCGATCCCGACTTCATACTCTGAACCAAATAAGAAAATTTGTCACTGTCATGCAAATCAGGATCATTGTGGATCTTTTCAAACTGGGACCAAAAGGGAAGCCAATTAAGCAATTCACCGTCAAACTTCTTAAGTTCAATTTTCGGAAGTTTATATGCTTTAATTTTATGACACGATATGTTAGAACCATCCTGTGACCTAGTCTCGCAACCCATTTCCTCTGGAATTTCTAATTTCTCATTTACTTGACGGGTCAGGGTGATAAAACCATCTGAATATAATTCGCGGGTTTCAATTTCAGTTGAGACTTCCTTTTCCGCAGCCTTCCCCTCTATCATCAAGTCAAGAATTTGGTCGTCTAGTTCTTTTAATTCTAAATGCAAATTCTGCAATTTAGTAAACTTATCTTTTATTAAACCTAAGTCAATGTCCTCTTTAACAAATTCTGATTTCAAAACATTGACTGTCTTTGTAAAAGAAGAGCGCAAAGCCTTCCGTTTAAGTATTAAAGTTTCCATTATCGAAAACTAACTCTAAACTTGATAAGATAATTCAAATATTAATTTGAGCAGTTAAAACCGAAAGAATCCTGTCGCGGACGCCACTTAAATGTTAGGAAAAGGTAACTATAAAATATTTCCCCAACACTTAGAGATAAAACTTTAATATACTAAATGTCTATATCGACCTGATATATGCAGGCAAACAAAGAAACCAAAAAAATGACACACTCTTTACTGCCCAAACAAAGAATCAACCCATACTGGAAAACGAAATCATTTTCAGACTTACCTGGGTAGTTCAGCAGTACTTTAAACGGCAACGACACATTAAACTAACTCAAATAAAAGAATATACATCATCATAATATATCCTTTATAAAAACATAAAAATTGACGCGCCGTACATAGCGAAACTTACAGAGCGCTTTCTGCGTAGTAACAGATTCTCTGCAAAAAGAGCTGTGACCTCATTTTCGCACAGCAAGCAAAATACAAAATATCAAAAAAGGGATGTAAACAAGCGGTTCTATTATAGGACACCTAACGCCATCTAGGGCCATTAGTGTCCTGTAAAGTTCTTCTGTTTCACAACACCCGCCAAAAGAAACAAAAGTCTCTCCCGCCATGCTCGACAGCCAATCAGAATAGAAATAGAAGGTTATGGGCATGCGCAAATAAATTGCCTCTTCTCCCTGTCTCATAGCAGTGTGAAGGCTTTTATGACAGCCACGGAGACAGGTGGCAAAATGTATCTGTCTTTCGTTGCTGTCGCCGTTGGTGTGGAGTAAGCATTAGGTTTGGTCGCTTCCGTGTCGTCCCCCTCATAGGGAGCAATGCTAGCTCACCTAAATTGTGCTCCCATAATAAAGTATCCAGCAAAACTTCGTGGGTCTTCATGGGCCAATGTCAGAGACAAGTTCCTGCCTCATTGGAAAAAAAACAACGAAACAAAAATCATAAATACCTGTTTTTCAGTATCCCCAGTGTGCCACAAAGAATTTCTTAACATCTCTCCAGGTCCGGATTCCGAGGTGACTAGTTTCAACTGAATGCCCGGTTCAGCAACTGCACGGAATGGTGTGGCCTGCCAGTACGTCTGTGTGCTCTTTTTCCACATGACGACGTAGAAGTTCGAATTGTCTTGATAGCTTTTAAAGGAGATCAGAAAAAAAAGTATAGTTAACACATGAAGCTCTCAATCAGCTTTCATTTGATGAACGTTCCTTAAGGGCCGAAGTTATTTCTTATGGCGTTAAGGAGGCACTAAATTTTCAAATTGGGTAGCTACCAACATTCACGTAGAAGTAAATAGTATACGCGATTAGTGGGCCCAACTGAGCATTACTATCACTTAAGTAAAAGTTGCTTGAGTTTCAAACTTTCAACTTGATGTTCAACTTCAGGTTCACTTCAAAAGGCGGTGAGTTTAAAAACTTTTCTTATCCACTGTAAGAGATTGCGAAAAACTATTGTAGATAGCCGCATATTTTAACAATAAATTTCTTAAGGAAATAGAAAGTTTTGCTACGTAATTCAGCTGCACCTACATGCTGGAGTGCCACCTTAATCAGAATCCAGTGCAAACTAATTTTTTTTCTTCGGATAAGGACAGTTTTGAATCTCACCATCTAACTTGTATTTATCCCCGTGTCCATAATCAGCAGTACTTTGCATTTTTGTAAAAAGATTATACACTTAACCTTTAGCTTACGGGGCCTATTTTTCCGATTCCTTCTTTGCAACAGAAAATTTCATACCCCCTTTGTAAGAACGGCTATTAAGGGGGTTGTATATGTGTATATATATATATATATATATATATATATGTGTGTGTGTGTGTGTGTGTAAGTAATAAACCACAAATACCCTTAGAATTTCTAGTTAGGATTACCTGGGAAAGAGATATTCCACCTGTATCTGCCTAACAGGCAGATGTTCCAACTAAACGGGAAAATAATCATGTTCCCACCAAACGGTTAAGAAGCAATCCAGGTTCAACTGCGTTGGTAACTGACTGCCGGAGTTTGTGTCTAGCACGACAACTCGCAGTCGCACGGTGCCGTCCGTACACGTGCATTGCCAGAATAGTTTGGCTAGGAAGTTTATGAACCTCCACCGTACAGTCCCGACCTAGCTCATAGCTATTAAAATTTGTTTCTTCATCTGAAGACATGTTTGGCCGGTCATAGTCTACAGAGTGATCAAGAAACAAAAGTAGTAGTGAAGGAGTGGTTTAAGAGGTTGGCGGTGAGTTTCTTCGACGAAGGAATACGAAGTCGCCCAGTGGCTAAGTGGTTAAGGCATGAGCCTGTCACGCCGGGGACGAGGGTTCGATTCCCGCATAAGACTTGATTGTATTCTGGGGGGGCAGGTCAGTCTTCCGCCTGCAAAGGAAGACCTCTAGAAAGGGGAGCTGAAACCCATCGTCCATCTCCGGTGTCATCGTTTGTTAATAAAATTCTTCTGTGATTGCGATTTGTGTTTCTATTTCATTGTATTCATATGTACACCGGACTGAGGTGGAATGTCGTCAGCCCCCAGGGACATTAGCAAAAAAAAAAGGAATACAAAAGCTGATCTCACGATACGACAATTACCTCCATGAATATGGCGACCGCTTAGAAAAGTAGTGAAATATACGTTTTAACATTCGGCAGTAAAATTATTTCAGAAACTTCTTCCTAAATTTTTGAACACCCAATCATTTCTTACTTTGTGGATGTGCCTCGTATAAAATGTCTAGTACTTACAGTTGAAAATATTTTAACTATATTAACAGAAAATTTTAATAAAGGTTACTGTATTAACTCTTAACGAATAACAAAGCCCTATTTTTAAAGAATTAGTTTAAAATTTACAGTTTTAAATATCGACTTTATTTTTCTAATTAGCAGGACTAAATATATTTTGATTTATTTTATAAAACTTCATTATTATATTCTAACGTAATTTCAAACAATATATGGTAATCATACCAATCAATTCTTTCTTTATGGAAATTTATTTCATTATTAAGAATGATGAGTAATAAATTTTATGCACAGAAATTTGCAATAAAGTTTCTTGCTGCTAATTATGTTTTTAAGGGTACAAACTGCTTAGCGTTTGTTACATGTTCTAACTTTTTATTCACGAATACCATTATTAAATTACATCAAATGTCATGTGAAATATGATTAATTATAGGTAAATCAATATCTGTCTTTAAAATATAATTGCATTTTATATGAATGACGTTTTCTAACTCATTATGGCCAGATGAGACACTAAAGAATTAAAAAGAATAAATATGAGAAAAAATAATAAGCTGGTTTACAGTCTTTTTTTCATTTTGAACATATTAAAATTTTTCTGAATGTGTATTTTCTAACTTTTTCTTTAATAATGATTTTTTCAAATATTAGTCATAAATATAGTAAAAAACTGATATGATAAATGTAGTATGATTTAATCTTTTCTTTTAAGACATTTGATATTTCATCGAGTATGTTTATTAAATAATGTAAAACGCAACGATTAAAATTTTTTAGAATATTTAGCGCCCAATCTTTCCGATTTCACAATTAGAGGGATACTTACGTTACTATTAATATAAAAAAATTATTCGGATTTTTGGTTCCAAATATTAGTCCATGACCACAGCTGATCTTAATTTATTCTAGAAAATTTTTATTTTTTCTTCAATAATACAAATATTCATTGAAAACTTATGATTACTTATATTAAATTGCTTACATTAATTATTAATATAAAAACATATCTAATTTGATAACCTGTGTTTAAAAATCATAATTACCGAGGATGCTGAAAATTTGGGCACTTTGGAGTTATGAGTAAAAACATAATTTAAAATTGCGAGTAGGAACGAAATTATAACAGAGCTTGAATTGCTAAGGCGTTGAGGCACAGACACTGTACAATTGGGAACTATATTTGTTGTGATATAAGAAGTTAATCTAAAAATTTATGTACGGCGTGCTTACAGTAGGAAACATTGTTTCATTTTCCAAAATTGGCTATACTAAAAACTAGCCCCCCCCCCAATGGGGCTGGAGGTGACATACAAGCTTCCTTTGTATAGCCTAAGGATCGAAAACTAATCACGGCATGGATTCTGTAATGTTCTTCATACAGAAAAACACAGATATAACCACTAAATGCTCGAGTACCCAACACAAGTTGCAGTGTTTAGAACCATATATATATATATATATATATATATATATATATATATATATATATATATATATATATATATATATATATATATATACATATATATATATATATATATATATATATATATATACATATATATATATATATATATATATATATATATATATATATATATATATATATATATATATATATATATATATATATATATATATACATATATATACATATATATATATATATATATATATATATATATATATATATATATATATATATATATATATATATATATATATATACATATATATAACAAGTAAATATAAAAATAATAGTAAACTGGTTTGTAGTTTTTTTTTTTTTTTTGAATACACTGCAATATTTCTGAATGTGTATTTTCTAACTTTTCCTTTAATAATAATTTTTTCAAATATTAGAACTAAGAATATAGTCAAAAAATTATATGAATAAATGTAGTATGTTCTTAATATTTTCTTAATAGAAATTGCGAGCTTATATAAATATAACAATTTTTACCGACCATAATTATTCACAGTCTCTGAAGTGATAATTAGAAAAATTTTCCTCTTTAAATGGAAGACACATTCAATGCAATTATTCTTTTAAAATTATTCGAGCAACAATTTCTCAGTTCATATGCTACTTACGAGAGATGCCCAAGGTTAAGCTATTAACATATCATCATACATTTGTAACAAGAACGGTAATTTAGGGCCCTATTTCATACTCACTTAAACACATTTGAGCCACAAGTAACTTTAAGTGCAGTTTTCAAAGTGCAAGCTCAATTTTTAAGTAATTATTATAACTTTATAATTGCAACTTGTATCCCCAGCTTCAGTAAATATATTACAGTTGCTAAAATTTATGAAACAAAAATTCATTGAGTTTAATTTAACTTTCTGTCAGCAGTAATTTAACTTAAATATCGTATTCTTTAGCACATAGTTTCCATGAATATTTCGGAAACTATGCAGTTCCTATTTCTTAGTTTATAAATATCTCTATAAACTTATCTATTTGCAGCGTTAAACAGGGGGAAAACTATTTCATGGGTAATTGCTAAATATTTCAGCTTGCCTGTTGGGCTTTAGGCTATAATGCATCACAAAATACGCGATATGGGAATGTCAATAATTTATTTTATGCAATTTCCAATACACACACACACACACACACACACACACACACACACACACACACACACACACACACACACACACAGACAGACACACACACAGACAGACACACACACACACACACACACACACACACACACAGACAGACACACACACACACACACACACACACACACACACACACACACACATATATATATATATATATATATATATATATACAGTGGAATCTCGATCTATCGTTTTTCAAAGGACCGACTGAAATGAACGATAAACGCGGGAAAACGATAGATGCGGAAACATAACAAAGCAATATGATCGTTGGGACTGGATAAAATGAACGACACATACGGAAAAACGATGGATCCGAAAACGATCGATCGAGATTCCACTGTATATATATATATATATATATATATATATATATATATATATATATATATATTATATATATATATATATATATATATATATATATATATATATATATATATATATATATATTATATATATATATATATATATATATATATATATATATACGTAAAATCTCGACTATAATACGCACCCACAACTTTCGATATTTTATTTAAAAATTGCAGAAATATTTATTAACAAAAATAAAATTTGTAATAAAAAGAAACGAAAACGTCAAATTCGGTAGAAAAAAAATCTTAAATTGTTAATTCAAAACAAACAATACTGTCAAATTATGGGTCTTAATCACTTTCACTAGAATACAGCTCATCTATTGTTGTTGATTCAATGTCATAATTATTGTTGCAGTCGTAATATATATCGCCATCATCATCCTCGCTTGACGATACGAACTGTGAGTTCCGTATGTTTAAAAGGAATACCTTCTTGGTAAAAGGGTGTATGAATCACGGAGTGCAGATGCGCACGCACCCGTGTTGTGACAAAGTCTTACAACTGCTGTACGCTGGTTTATCCAATGTTTAAAACTTCGTTTGTGTTGTACGCGAGTATAATACGCACCCTCATTTTTGCGGACTGAAATTTTAAAAAAAAAGTGCGTATTATACTCGAGATTTTACGGTATATATCGTATTCATGTATGTGTGTTCTTGTATCAGACTTTCGGTGTATTCTTCACGCAATATAAAGCTGGTCAAAACGGTGAAAATGCTTTTTACACTACAATTTTCTGGCAGTTTGTATAATATATGTAATTTATATGGAATTAATTTTGGACTGAAATTGAATACAAAATTCTAAATTAGAGGTAAAAATTTTAAAAGAGTCAACTCGATTTGACGCCGAGTGTCAGTAGGAGGCCAGTCCTGAATTAAGGAAGACGATCCAATCAATAAAATTCAATTGATCGTCCACACCATAATTCCCTTATCACGCACCTATATATAGCATTACATATTGTAATTCTCTAACATTTCCAAGTCTCTGCTGTCAGAATTAGGCCCGAGTTGCTGCAGATCAAACGAGCCTGTAAATTGGAACCAAATGAATTTGCGCAGACACTTAGTTAGCCTTTCGCGCTCTTGTGAATGGCTTGTTTGGAATATTATCGTAGTTATAATATTGTTCTCCTCTTTGGACTGATCTACCATACTTATCAAGGAAATTAATAAACACACACACACACACACACATATATATATATATATATATATATTCGAGGGTCCTTTTTTAAGTAAGAACCGTTTTGTAATGGAGTAAAAGAAACTTTATTTATGAACGTAAATTGTATCACAAACTAAAATATGAACATTTTTTTTTCACTTTTCAACATAGTCACCATTAACATTTAAACATTTTTCAAGTCGTGTCAACGGCTTTTGCATCCAATCATCAAAGAACTCTGCCGCCGGACCGTTAAACCAGTTAGTAACAGTTTCTTTCAACCTGTTATCATTTTCGAAGCGCCTTCCACCAAGAAATTCCTTAAGGTTTGGAAACATATGAAAGTCTGATGGTGCTAAGTCAGGGCTGTATGGTGGATGATCCAGTAACTCCCAATGAAAATTGTCCAGTTGCGTCTTTGTTCTTGCCGCAACGTGAGGCCGAGCTTTGTCGTGAAGCAGAACGACGCCGCTAGAGAGCAGTCCGCGCCGTCGATTTTGACAATTTTCATTGGGAATTACAGGATCATCCACCATACAGCCCTGATTTAGCACCATCAGACTTTCATCTGTTTCCAAAACTTAAGGAATTTCTCGGTGGAAAGCGCTTGGAAAATGATGACATGTTGAAAGAAACTGTTACTAACTGGTTTAACGGTCCGGCGGCAGAGTTCATTGATGATGGGATGCAAAAGCTAGTGACACGACTTGACAAATGTTTAAATGTTAATGGTGACTATGTTGAAAAGTGAAAACAATGTTCATATTTTAGTTTTGATACAATTTACGTTCATAACTAAAGTTTCTCTTACTCCATTACAAAACGGTTCTTACTTTAAAAATGACCTTGTATATATTCATAATGCTTCAATGAAGGAAAAAACAGTACAGTTTTAAATCATTACAATTATTAATTTGGCATCTGTTTAGTGTTTCCACATAGTGTGGTGCACTTGGCAACAGTTAATGTAGTACGACTTATTTAGAGTAAAAACATTAATAAAGGCAAATTAGAATAAATCGAATATTAGCGATTTTAAATTCATTATATTACACAGAAATTTGTTATATTTAGAGGGATTTGTAATAAGCATCTACCATTGTGCTGCCCTTAAAAGTCTTAATGAACCGTCAAGATCGAAAAGCATTTTGTTGTACATGAAGACTGATTTTATTAAAGGTAAAGGCACACTACGGAACTTACGGCAAACATTTTATTCTCCTTTATTTTTATCTATAAATCCCATGCTACTAGTAATAGAAATCCGCCAAAATCGCAAGATTCCAATGCTTCCAATGCACTAGACAGGGGACAATTTAACGATTAAGGCCATCTGGGGTTGAATCCTTTCTGTTTTAAAGACCAAAATTGCTATTTTTGCAGACGACACAGCTATTTTTTCCTCTAATCATAATCATAAATATACAGCCAAAGCTATTAATGACCACGTTGCCATTATTAATTCCTGGCTCGTTAAATGGAAAATGAAAGTTACCTCGGATAAGTGCATTGCCACTATGTTCACTCATAAATTCAATAAAACCTATGCTAACTGTAATATTAAAATTGGTTCCACCATTATCCCCTGGTCAAACACTGTTAAATACCTAGGGTTAACAATCGATAAAAAATCACTTGGAAACAACATATCATAATTAATCGTAATAAATTTCGTAATGCTAAAAGAAAACTTTACCCCTTAATTGTCCGAAATAGGAAACTGAACTTTAGAAACAAAATGCTCATTTATAAATCTTTCTTAAGACCCTTACTTACGTATGCTGGACCAGTTTGGTCGTATGCAGCGGATTCCAACATTAAAATTCTGGCTGTTGCTCAAAACATGACTATTCGGCAAATTACTAACTCCCCATGGTATTTTCGCAATGTTGACATTTATAGGGAGATAAATCTCCCCACTATTCAAAATTATCTTCAAAATCTTGCCATTAACTTCCATAAAGATTTACCAAATGATCTTATTAAAAATCTTGCCGATTACGATCCTGCTGACCCAGCTAACATGAAACGGCCATGTGCCATTCTTGCTCGTAACTTTTAATTGTTTGTCCTGTTCTTTGTTCGCTCAGTCACTTTTTTCCCCTATGTTTTAGCTTTAATTGTACTATCGAAGCTTTTTGTTTTCCCCACTTTCTATTTTCCTTCCAACTATCGTTTTTTATTGATCACTGAAGTTTTATGTATTGCTATATCATCCTACAGTGGAGGGCCCGACCCATGTACTGCAGTTACCACTACTCTTCCTGAAGATCCTTTCTGTTACCCTCAGAGACGATATCTGGTGGGCTCCTACTCTCTTGCAAACCTATGGAAAGACTTTCCGGCCTACATATTTACCGTGCCCATACCCTGCGTACACATGAAGGCATCCAGTGACACTTCTTGGTATTCGAACGAAGTACCTTCGGTGCTAGGATACCTGGGCCTACAAATCCCAAGACTTAACGAAAGTCAATTGCTTTGCATATTACTTCGTTATAACAAAGGCTATATAAAATTCTCCAAGCGTCGTCTAGCTGAAAAATTCTTAGAATCTTCACCGTAGTGACGTCACGTGGTTTTAAAAAAATTAAAGACCTTCAGGGAAGCAAAAGTGTATAAAGTTTTATAAGTTTAAAAAATATATTAGCAATGAATATGCGAGACATTAAATCGGAATAATAAGAAATATATTTGCAAATTAAAAAGTACTAGTGAAATTAATTATTTCAAACTCCGAATTATAGAAATGCTAATATTAGATTGGCATTTAAAGCTTTTTGTGAGGCTAATATTAGAATGACATTTAACGAAATGAATGCCCGTGTGACCTCATTAAAAAGTTAATTATAACTCTAAAAATACATAAATTTGATAACTATCTCAAGGGAATTAATTGCGTTGTCTGCATTGGAAAGGAGATCGAAGTTCAGCGTAAGTAGCATCTCTGTGAACAAAGCTTCCGAGGCATTCTACATTTTAGCGCTTTTCTAATCCCGGTAATCCGTGACATCACTTGTCACCTACAACATAATGCTTGTATTAACGGTTAAAACACCAAAAATGTAATAAACTTAACAGAGCCATCACTCACCTAAAAATAAATCCCACATAATCGTCATCGATTTCAGTGTCGACGAAGAAGGTCCCTTCAAAGTCAACCCCTCCGAAAGCGTGAAATCCTGAAGGTTGTAAAACAGAAACATAAAAATCACAGAATCGTCGAGAGGATGCTTTTATTTAACTTGATAAATGAATTCAGAGATGATTATAGTTTTAATTAATTTTGAAGAATCAAAAGGCTTTGTAGGAAGGGTATTTCCCGGGGGGGATTCGCACTCTTCATAAATATTAAAATTGCTGAAAGAGTTCGAGAGAAAATTTAATCGCGTTTTCCTACATGCATTAAAATCGGGAGCTATTTAACGCCTCTTGTGTTTGATATATGTTGCCGTTTTTGCCTCAAATTTTGAAAGTATTATCCACATTTAAGATCAGATCACTTGGAAACATGGTAAATGGCTGGAGAATTTTATTTCAAAAATATCTTTCCTGTTTTATAGTATATATCATTAACGGGAATACAATTAATGCGTTTTCCACGTAATTTCCACACAGGAGTGTGTTCATATATCAAACTTAATATCAGAGATCTATTTAATGTATTTTGAAGGAGTAATTTATTTGAAAGAGCAGTAAATGAAATTAAAATATTTTACGTAGTATTTTCAGCTAAAAATTTGAAGTAATTGCAATCAAATTCATATAGGAAACAGTTCGTGATTCCAACATGTATTTGCGGCTACAGAATGGGTATACTTTAATCAAATACTTTGGTTTAAAATGAGGTTATTATACCGTAATTAAATTATCCCCTTATTCTTTTGTATTTACTTAAAATATAAGCACATACTAGAATAAGTCCGAAATAAAGATATATATTTCGGATTATTATTTTTCCTTCGCGACTTATAACAGTGCAATATTTAGCAAATTAAAAATATCCAAAAAATGTAAAGTATGAATTTCAACGTTCACCGAATATTTAATATTTAATCTAAAATCAAATCGAAAGCTTTTCATTATTCATTAATTTAAAATATTCCGCAGTTTGGATGAATTTTCTCTCTGAAACTTAAGAACGAAATGCGGATAAATAATATAACACTTACCTACAGCCAATCCAGGATCGCTGTTCATTGTTTGTACTATTTCTGCACCCTGGAAATATAATTCAACTTTAAAAAAAGTAACTCATGCAATAGATTTAATTATAAACTGAACACTTTCTTTCTGCCCAGAATGATTAATTTTAACTATATCCAGGGTATATTTTTCATTATAATATAAACATTTATTTAAGAATACATCATTCCATGGAATATGTCCAGTTCTGTTTTTCGGGTGCAGTTAAGTAATAGCTTCTGAAAGTTATCGCTATTTGACAGAGCTGCGTGTTATCATAAGGTTCCTTCTTTTGACGAATAAAAGGGATTTAAAAAACAAAATAAAAAATTACTACAAAGAAAACTACGGTTGTCCCTCGAGTAACTACATTTCTGAATTCCCATATGCGCAAAAATGACTGATACCATTATAATGAAATTCTTTATACTAGTTTATTTTACGGAGGTATAAAACCCTTTTTTAATTCCACAAGAAAAATATATTCAAGGAAGAAAAATATGTAAAATCAAGCAGTAAAATATATTATATCTCTTAGATATGCTTAGTATGTATATGTTTATATACACTGCTGGCCACTGTAAATGCAACACCCTGAAGGAAACATGAAAATAACATCAAATTTACAACATGCATTAGCGGAGGTAACATATGCAAATGATTAGAATTTCAGCGCAGACGCACATCACGCGCGCCTGTGGCGCCACTTCAAAGCGCTATTTAAGGCTTGGAGATTTCGACGATTTCAAGTTCGGCAATTGTGTTTTTCTTGTGGTTTTTTCAAAAAAACGATCAATTATGCCTCGTCGAAAACAGCGATCATCTTTTGATCAAGTATCCGAGTTCGACAGAGGAAGGATAGTGGCCTACCGAGATTGTGGATTATCTTTCAGGGAAATCGGTAGTCGTGTTGGACGAAACCAAACAACTGTAATGCGGATATGTGATCGTTGGATGCAGGAGGGTACGACGGACCGGCGTGTTCGATCGCATCCACCTCAGCGCACCACTTCACGTGATGACAGGCAAATTGTGCACATGGCAGTGACGGATCGCTCAGTCACATCACGAACCATAGCACAGCACATGCAGTCTGTAACGCATCATCCAGTGTCTGCGCGTACCATTCGACGCCGTTTACAGCAGAGTGGTCTGTCCGCAAGACGTCCATTGCTTTGTCTACCCTTGACGCAGAACCACAGACGTCTCCGCCGCCAGTGGTGCGATGACAGAAGGATGTAGACGGCAGAATGGAATGAAATTGTTTTTATTGACGAGTCACGCTTCTGTCTGCAACACCACGATGGTCGCATTCGAGTCTGGAGACACCGTGAAGAGAGAATGCTGAACAGCTGCGTTATGCACCGCCACACTGGTCCTGCACCGGGTATTATGGTATGGGGCGGTATTTGATATCACTCTCGCACACCTCTAGTACGCATTGCCGGTACTTTAAACAGCCAGCGCTACATCTCCGAGGTGTTGGAGCCAGTTGATCTTCATTACCTTCAGGGCTTGCCCACAGCCATATTTCAACAGGATAATACGCGACTACACGTGGCACGCATTGTCCAACGGTTCTTCGTCAATCGCCAGATTGAATTGCTTCCCTGGCCGCCTCGCTCTCCGGATCTTTCGCCGATAGAAAGCATGTGGTCCATGGTTGCTCTAAGATTGACCCAGATTCCATACTGCCACAGCAGATCAACTTTGGCAACGTGTGGAAGCTGCTTGGTCTGCTGTACCCCAAGAACTCATCCAAAGTCTCTTTGAATCAATGCCGAGGCGTGTGGCAGCGGTGATCTCCAACAATGGCGGCTACTCTGGCTACTGATTTTGGCAGGAACCACACTTCACAGAAGTCTATAAATTTAATCATTTGATACTTGTTGAACATGTTATCTACAAAATAAATTTTGTTGTGATATCTCTTGTCTTTCTCGGTGTTGCAATTTGGGTGGCCAGCAGTGTATCTATATACGTATATACGTACATACGTACATACATACATACATACATACATACACACGGACAGATATATGTAATTTTAGAGGTATCAGAACGATGAAAAAGCCTCGGTAAGCAATAATTAGAAATTATTATTGACTAGCCGGGCTTCGCCCAGCTATCGAATCACGACTCTCGAATCGCAGTTCACATGAATTTAAATTTTTTTTCACTTTTAATTGCCAAAAAATCCCCCCCAAAAAAGAACGATAAGCGTTTGATGCTGTTTTTATAAGAAATACGCATTGCTGATAGAACCGCAATGCACCTTTTCGATATTTCGTTTACTTAAGTAACTGATCGTTTACTTGAGATATCGTAAAAGGTGCCTTAACATCCGTGTTGAATCACCTATATACTGATTTTTTTCATATATACTCCTATCTGCATGTCGAACTACATTTAAGGTATTTGTTTTCCTTTGAGTCTATTTAAGTGTGGAAAATATTTTTTGTTAAATATAAATAAACATTTTACCTTATTGTAAATAACCCAGTGTGGATCTATTTGAGAATCTCCTTCAGGATCAAGGACCACTGTTTGATATGCTCGGAAGTCAGTAGCGTATACTTTTCGGTTGTCAGGGCAAACATCTAAGTGATCGGGCACACTATCACCATCAAAATCACCACGGCATGCGTCACCTACACCAGTCCCTTTTAAAAAAATCCTTCTCTTAGAGGAGATATACATAAAAAACTATTTAATTAAATTCAATTTGTTAAAGTAACAAATTCAGCTTTTAAAGTAAGGTTAAACTTCACGTAATTTTACGAGCACAACATACCATATTACTGTCATGAATTACTATTCGACCATAGAATGGTTAATAATTACATTTATCAGTTTTCTACAAGTAGTTGCTATTTTATCTCAGGAAAAGCGTATGGCATGATATGTTGCTCTTGTTGTTGTTGTTTCTGATCCCTGTCACTTAGCAGAGCTAGATTAGGTCCATGATACCGCGTACTCTCAAGAAGTCAATGACCAACAATGGCCGCTCTAGAAGATCTTCCTTTTCAAGTCCCAAGCACACTAGGATATGATCCGGAGTGGCTTGGCCTTTGGAACATTTGGTACAAGTTGGAAACTCTTTCTCCTTGTCGGTATACGTCTATGTTCTGAGGTGGCCACTACGAAAGCGGGTTATTGTAGTTTGATCCTGTCTGCTGCCCCAGAGGGACAGAGAACAAGCGGGACAATTACCCTGGTACCAATGGTGCACGGGGGGGGGGGGGATGGCGAATCCAGACCGTACAAGACAGTTATGTGGCGCTTTCACACACTTGCAGACATACACCCCCCGACTCCTGTTGAAACATTTTGGGGTCACGCTCTTCCCCCCCCCCCCAAGCGATGTGTGAAGGAACACTAGACTGTCTTCCAGACATTCCCCCATTTAGGACCCCCCCCAAGGTATCGAGCGGTTTTTTTCCAAAGATCATCAAAGAGACACGAGGGACCTTGGGGGGCGGTTCTAAATGGGGGAATGCCTGGAAGACAGTCAAGGTATCGAGCGGTTTTTCCAAAGATCATCAAAGAGACACGAGGGACCTTGGGGGGGGGGTTCTAAATGGAGGAATGTCTGGGAGATAGTCAGGGATCGCTGCAGAGCAATTGCCCCATAAATCTTAGGTTTCCCCCCAGAATTCTGTGCAGTGCAGATGTGTGTGGAAGTAGTGTTAAGAATACAGTTCAATATACGTCAGAGGAGCCGGCCTATCCATAGACCCGACAGCACCTCTTTTTGCCAGGGTACCAGCAATCTCGTTACCGGCAAGGTCTACATGGGAAGGGATCCACTGTAAATGAATCTCACGAGATGAGGAGAGCCGCTTCAGCTTGTCCAAAATAGCATGGCATGATATTATACAGGTTACCGTTTTATTTGGAAACAGTTATTTTTGGCTTTTTTTCAATCCGTTCTCGTTTTTTATCATTCTAGACTGCTTTAAAAGATGGGAAAAAGTGTGTAAAAATTATAACTGTGTACACTTAATTAAATTTTAAATTCTGTAACCTAATTCTGTTATCTTGTATACGAGATTAGGAACCCCGATGTAAATTCCTTTAGTGAATTGCACGCTATGATAGTCATCATCCCGATGCAAATTCAATTTAATAAAGACAACAAGGAAAGAGTGTGATTGTCTTCTTACCTTAGAATATACACAAAATATAAAGTATTGTTTCCTCTCTAAACAAAAATTGTAAATGAATGTACCCGGTAAAGCTGAATTCTTAGGGATATAAAAATATCCCGTAATTTATAAAAGAATAAAATCTGAAAAACATTCCCTATAGTCTTAATTTCCACTTTGAAATGAATATTTGTATGCTTTTGAGTTTCACAAAAGTTTAATCCTGTTGTCTTAGAATCAACATAACTCGTTATGATGACATCTTAAGAAGTAGTATGTAAATATGCAAAACTATTTATCTTTCATATTCTTATCAGTGATTACACCGGTGCTCTATGAATATACTAAATAACATTTTTTTTAAACATATAGTATTTATGGAACCCAAAGCAATTTTGAGAACATATTTTTATAAATTTATGACCAGTGCAATGTTGAGGAGGTTCAAAATAAAGTTGAAACTTATAACTTATTTTCCAAATTACTATAAACGAAAAATAAAAAAAAAATTTCAAATATTATGGCATAACAAAAATTGTTTGTTATCAACGTATGACATAGATAATATTTTTAAAAAAATTTTGTGAAAAATGTAGTTTCACTTAATTCATTGAAATTAGAAATACTGTTTCACTCTTATTATACACTTCATTAGAAAAAGAGAGAAACCTTTTTCCAGGACAATACGCCATATTTTTTTTATGCAAATGTATAGTGAGACTGCTAAATATGTAAGAAATTTCGATTGATTTTTAATCTAAATAAAATGCATATCATATTGTTTCTAATACCCCCTTTCCAGAATTATTCCAGAATTATTCCAGATCAAGTTCATATAGGTTAGAAGGCTGGGGGTTGTGTCTGCGGTTTATAATGGCACCAAAAGGGTCGGATACCGATTTGGCCAGGTGCCATCTCAATTTTGACCAAGCACTCCCAGGGGCCATATCTGGGGGGGGGATCGTACCCTCTCCCACCCTCTCTGACTTCATAGAGGGACTTTCCGCTCTACGGACTTAACGTTCCCATATCATTCCTAGACACGGACATATCATGTATATCAGTTTGACGTTAATAATAATAAGTCAAATAATATCAGACGTGAACTACATTTTCTATATATTAACTATTTATCACTATTTATCATTTTCTACTGCAGAATAAATATGTTTAAAAGTGAAGAATTATGCATATAAAATACACATAGTAACAAAAAAATATATCTAGTTAAAAAACCTGTAACTTACTATTTGTGTCTTTCTGATCAGGATTAAATACAAGAGGGCAGTTGTCCTTGTTGTCTGGAACTCCGTCATTATCTTTGTCAAAATCACATACATCTCCTGTTAATGAAAAAAATCAATGTAAATTAATAAAAATGACAATTAATCTAAATCTATAAACAAAGGGTACATTGAGTAACAGGGATAAGCAACCTCAGAATATCCATAATGAAAAATAGAAGGGTGGTAACTAGTTTCGAAATAATTGATTACTTCGCATCAGGCCAAGGAGCATTAGGTGTGGATGTCTCTGTGGACAATTCCCATACTTTTATTTTTTATTCCACTGGTTTTCTGCTAGCTTTTTTTAACATATCATTACAATGGGCTATAACATATTCGATATCCGTAAGAGACATTCTCTACTGGTAGCCCTCCTACAGAATGGCATCTTACAACATGGTTTCACTCTTACACGATAAGATAAATTGCGGGAACCCTCGTATAACACTGCAACCTGTAACACGGTTTCGCTCTAACACGATAAAAAATATTGCGAAAACCTTTGTACAACACTGTACTTCTATAGCACTAGATAACATGATTTTTGTTTAACCGTTTAAAAACTTAATTACCTTAAAGTAATGACGGTAAGGGATAATGAACTATAATGGTTTTACATGAAAATGTATAGACAAATTATAATGTATTCATTTATAACTCTATAAAATTATAAGAAGGCCTAAGATTAGCTGAAAATCTTGAATCATTTTTCCTGAATGCAGACTCGTCCGGCTGAAAAAAGCCGAAAATTCAAAAGGGAGCTGCAAAATTGTTTATCTCCATACCGTGAATCTACAGTGAATTTGTAAGAAACAGCAAACAAATCAAAATTTTAGATTTTTTTAAAGAGGATAGAAGGTGCAAAAAATATAAATGAAGAAAAAGGTTCTGAAAGTGAAGATGATATCGTTCCATCGAAAAAAACGTTCTCATTTGATTGTACTGAGCAGTTATGAGGAAGAAATTTATTAAATTAAGGTCGTATTAAATGAAAATAATATTTTTTTGTTTCTTTTCGTTTTGTGTTATACATACATTGATATTATTAATAAAAATTGAGTTGCTTATATGGAATTTTTAAAAAAATGTTTGTTTTTAATAAGTTTTCGGAACGTAACCCCCCTTTTCGTACCGGCTCTGGGTCTCCTATAACACGGTTTCACACAACACGGCATTTTCTAGGAACCTATCTACCGTGTTATAAGAGGGTTACCTGTATTGTATGCTTAAAATTTATTAAATCTATTTAAAGCAACAATCCCAGTATCTTAACCATTCGGCGGGCGCTCCCGTGTACAGAGTGCAACATTTTCGCAATTTTTAATGGTTTGTTTTTACATGTCAGGTTTGAATGTTCTAAGCAGTTTCTATTTATAGCTACACCCTTTCTAATGCAGGTCTGATTTTCTGACCCTTGTATTCCGCTCCATTCATTGGTAGTCGTGATTTAATCGTGGTAAACCAACGATTATACTGGATTACAATACGACAGAAACAGGAGTTGATGTACTCGATCAAATGTGCAGCTATTACACGGTATCACGGTGTGCAGCTATTACACGAAGATGGAAAATATCATTATTTTTTAGGTTTTTGGATATAATAGGATTCCATTCGCAAGTTGTCCTTAGATACAATAAAACGGACAGTTTTGAAATAATTCGATTGCATCTGCATTCTTTGGCCTTTAATTATAAATATATATCAATATTATAAACATTTTATATCTTTTCATAAAGCGCAGAATTATTATTTTCAATTAAAAAAAAAAAGTTTGTTACGTAAGGAATAATGAAGCTTGCAAGAGACGTTTCACTTTGAGCCACGCTCGCCTGCTGGTGTTCCAAAAATTGGCGCTTATTGAAGGGTTAAATACGATGTGCAATTTACCCATTACTTCAAGATATCCGTCCCCAGGGAGATGAACTATAAAAACAGGTACTATATTTTCCCTTTCTATATTATCTCTTGGTTCCATGGTCATTTCACCTGCCTTGGATTACTGTATGGTCGTTTTCCAACTATACCACAGAGGATGAAAGCAATAATTCCATTCGAAATTCATGAATTGGGCTTAATTTTCAATTACGTCTAGTGAATAGTTAATTGTTACTTTATTCACTAATTTGCTTCTCTATTTCTTGTGCTGCATTTCCTATTAATCCAATCTAACTCACGAATTCACTCTTAGACCATAACTCTCTGCAAGAAGTTATGAAATATGCCATGAAGTCTTTAACGAAAGTGATTGAGTGAAATAAGAAAAGAAAGTAAAGAAAGTTTTGTGCTCTGAATTTCCTGGGAATGTATTATGCATACTGGAAGTTATTTAGGCACCATTCAGGAAGGAATGAGCGTTTATTTTTCTTTTTATGCTGATTTACATTAGACTGTTGCTTCTATAAAGCTTTCTTAAATGCCAGATAATTATATTAATAGCTTCATTAAGGATGTTGAACTAGTTTTTCTTCATTATAAACTCGTTTGTTGAGTGCAATAAATGTGCGATGGCGAAAGAGGACACGAGCAAATAATCATACTTTAGAAATACTGGGAGATATTTTTAGTTCAGATACTTTGAGCTTTATTATGAAAGAGGGAATTCGGGGAATTTTCTAATTAGATTTTCCGAAGTCTTCGGCTTTTAAGTATTGCGTACTTAAGTAATTTATGATATTTTAACTAGTAAAGATTGCTATAATATTAGAAATTAAGCATAGTATTTTATACGTTCACTATTCAATGTGTTAAAAGTAAAATATAAATTATTTTCCTCTAATTCAGGAAAATTCACCTATTGGAAAACCATCATCTCCGTACACAGTACCATACATTGCATTCCAGTTGTCGACTTCTAAGCTAGGATTGACCAACAAATGCAAAGAGATTGTGCTGGATACAGTGGAAAACCCAAACTAAAACGAGAATTTTATGTGTGTTAATAATTTAGTTGATATTTTTTTTACTATGCTGCTGAGAATATGAAAAGCCAGTCAAGGAAAAACAAATCTCTCCTGAGTACTCAGTAGCGTTGGTTTCGACTCAATTATTATCGGTTCCCTGGGCAGGGCTGATAGATATAATGAAATATGTTGGCGTTATAGGAAAAACCAAAATTAACATTATAACTCCAGTATGAAAAATATTCGGTCGTCCACAGATATTCCTTAATGTTTAGTAGCGAGGTCATATACGTTACAGAGATGAACCGTGAATTAACGCAGTTGTTACATATCCAATCAATTTTCGTTGAGCATAGTTGTCAGAATCCACTGACTACACGTTCTTTTCAAAGTCCTTCTAATTAAAAGATGAAAAAAATTACTTTACCTTTAATGTTGGTGATGGTGGTGTCTGGGCCAAGAAGTAATCACTTCCATATACACACACGAAAAACTTTTATTTTTGCATTCTAACTAAGACGACATCACAAACACGTACTACATGTACATTAAAATATTCGGTTAATATTCCATCTCACTTGTGGGATCGCACTTGTGGGATGGACCATCTCACTTCGGCCCTCTAGTGAGAAAAATCTCTCTGGGCTTTTCTAACAGCAGTCTTGCACCCAGAGATATGATAAAGTCAAAACTGTCCGGCACAGGGACCCTAGGAATTCCGTAATCCAAACCGTTCGTATGAGAAGTACCGCTCGTTTTAAACTAAGCAGAAGTCACTGACAGTTTCAGATCCTCTTTTTGAACCAGTTATCGCCAGAAATGCACAAAATGACTTGCTTTTGGGGGTTGACAGAATACCCAAACCGGAAGTACTCCATTTTTAACTGGTTAGTGACCGATTCAGTCAATGGAATCCAAGAAGGAAAAAAAACGAAGCGTTTCCCATGAATTTAAAATTAAAATCTTAGAAAACAAGAAGACGTCCAATTTGCATGATACCCAGCTTTTGTGCTGTTAGTAAAAGGAATTTTATATGCAATATTTGATATTATTTCCTTTTCAATCAATGTTCAAACGATCTACAGGAATTAATTTTATTAATTCCTGTAGTGTCATTAATAAAATTCGCCATTTAACTTCTTTTTTTCTCTCTTAAAACTTATGCTTTTAAAAGTTTACTTTTCAATACATTGTGTAGATCTATTTATTTACCTTTTCTATCTTCATCGGTGTCAAGCTGGTCACTGTTTGGAATATCAGGACAGTTGTCCACATTATCTTGTATACCATCTTGATCCCTAAGATAAAAAATAATACTCAAACTCATTTCATCAGAGAAATACATAACGTAGAATTCAGAATATACATTTTCAAAACTGCAGTATTAAAATGAGCTATCATATTAAAGACAAAAAATAAATGTGGGTATACTTTAATAATATTATCGTTTTCCGGTAAATCCTACTGCTGTGATATAAATTTAGCCAAATGATAATTAAAAATTTTCCTTATTTTGTTTTAAACTTTTTTAAAAGTTCAATAATTATATGATTAAATATTAAACAATATGAAGTTAAACTAAAAGAAAATGTACTTTATGGTGTAATCTACTAAGCATTTAAAGACTATGAGAATAATCAGACATGTAAATTAAATATACAATAATTTTCAGTCTGCAATATATTTCAGTAAATCTTGCTTCTGATTTGAGGGCTATTCCTTACTCAAACAGATAAGGGCCGCAGTTTTGACAGTTCAAATGGGCTTTCTTCAGAGGAAACTTCTGCAAATATTTATTCAGACTTCATTCGCTAAGGTAGATTTATTGCTATTCCAATTGGTTATTAGTAAGTATAGGAGAACCAAATGCGATGCAGGAATGAAAACATGTAGATGAAATTCTCAAAAAGTGTCAAGAAATATGTAGACTTAACAAAAAAGTACTCCTGAAAAATGAATAGATGGAAAATTTATCAGAAATAACTTTACTCAAAGAAAAGTATTGAAGCTCAAATAACACGTTTTAACTAGCACTAAATGCTTGTCTTGCAACTCGTCTTTCACAAAAAATTCTGAGAATGTAGAAATGTTCCATTGATGAAGTTTATGGTGTTTATATATGGATAGTCAGTTGGATACGTAATTACAAAACACTCTTTTGTCATTCATTTTAATATTGTAAAGATGCATTAAATTGAAACATCCACGAAGTAATCTATAGTAGCAAAAACATTTTTTCACCTGGTATTATTCACTTCCTTTTTTTTGTTTCCAAATGTAAAAATAGACAAAAACGCATGATCGGAAAAGACTCTAAAAATAATGGTTTTTATTTAAGCTCCCAATGCTCAATACGGTTCTCAATTCTTCCCGTAACATCCGACTGCCGTGTCTAATCTATTTATAGCAGTAATACCGTAACTAATGCAACAATTTCTTCCATGCATCATTTAATTATTTAAAGAGAGTAAGCGTAAGGACAAAGGAAGCTATGTTTCCATGCCAGAGCTATCACAACACCGTATCACAGCTTTATTTCGGTTTTCTTTATCATGTCAGATTACAAGGTGCTTCGCAATTGTGGGTTAATTGAAAGTAAAGAGGTTGAAGGTAGAGAGTTGGCAACTATTTCGTAGTTCTTGGAAATCTGCCATAATAATTATGAGTTAGTGTTCCGTTAGATAGGTGCTAATGATTCACTTTAGAGATCTTCAATATTTAAACGACAGTAATGTTTGAATGGTAAAAAAAAATTATATCTTCGGAGAAGAAATAAAACAAACATCCTTGAAAACAAGTTTTCACATCCAACAGAAATTCGCTATCAAGCATATGTTTGGGTTCAGTTTCCGTTTAACTATTACAGTATCGCTTTTTCTTAAGGTGACTGACTACGTTAAAAATGTCCTTTTTTGACAATTTTGGTAAATTTTACTTTTTGCAAGAATCGTGTAATTCAATCTTTTCTATTCTCAAAACCGTTTTGATTTTTATTCTACATCATTAAGAAGCATAGTTACAGCTATTTTTAAAAACATCGTCTGCTACAAAATTAAAGTGACAAACAACTTTAAATGTGTTTTTATCAGAATTATGTTTTTTAGCACAAATCTCTACCGTTATCATGATATCTCACATAATAATGCATATAATTTGATACAATTTCCAGGAAATGTGTTAGATGCTATTGTTAATAAAATGACGTACAATAATTGATGTATAATAAATAGTTTTTTATTTGGGATTGTTTTTATAAGGAAAGGAATGACGAATCGGGAATCCCGGTGGCGTGGTGGTTAAAAGTGTCAAGCTGCCATCCCACAGGTCCAGGGTTCAACCCTGTGACTGGGCACGGTCGACTCAGCCTTTCATCCCTTCAGTGGATCGATAAAATGAGGACCAAGCATGCTTGGGAACTAATCTCTGGGGGTCCCACGTCAGGTTGACCACCTGACTCAGACATATGCTGTATGGCACCCCAAGCCCACGGTTACGAAAGCGGAGATGGGTACCACTGGCCCTGGTCCACATCGGACTGTTGCGCCGTGAGTTTTAAGTTTTAATGACGAATCGGGGAAAATTTTCATATTGGAAAATAAAATTGCGTGCATTATTTTTGCATTTTAAAATTTCTCTTAGATTGAAGGTTATTTTGAAGATAACTGTCATATGTATCATGTGTGAGAAGGAAATTAGAATAGTAGCATTAGGATTTTGTGCAGAGTGATAGGCTTTTTAGCAAAATTTCATTAAAAAATACTTCAAATTGACCAATTTATAAAAAGTATGCTCTTTATAGGTAAGTTTTTGTTCCTTTTTTTAAATGTTTAAGTGCTGTTTTACCATAAAAGACCAAAAAATCCATTAATTTTTTTTTAAATTGACTCCGAACGTATGCAGTCACCTTAAGAACATTTTAAATATCTGAAGTATGTAGCATATCATTTTCAAAAGATTTATTCATGCCATAGTAGTCTCCATAGTAGTCTCAGAATAAATAAATCAGGGTTACTGGAAATCTTCAAAGTTATTGCTCAATGAGATTGCAATTAACGTTTGTAATTTTTAAGACGTTGTTTGATAATTCATTTTAAGTTATTATCTTTAATGTTTAGGTGTTAAATTTTAAAAGAAGGCATTCTCAAGGAACTATGGGGCACATTGACATTCGCAGTAGTCGTTACACAAATTCTAATTATGGATACATATAATATTCTATACAAATAATATTAAAATTTCTGCTCAGAGAATAATCTTTCTAAAGCAATTTGCCGTCTCATCAGATAAAGATTTTCCTAAGTTTAATTAACTGAAGAGAACTGTAGTTGAGTAATTATATTATTAGCTCTGGGTAACGAGGATGCTTGCTTTGATATACCCTGTCATAAGAAGAGAGAAATATATGTGGTGAAAGAGAAATGGCTGTCATACTTTATCATTACGACTTCTCCAGAGTCCGACAAATCGTTTTTAATAGTGATCTAAATTTTGAATTTCTTTTTTCCGTGTTCTTTGACAGGAATTTTTCTTTCTATTTTGTTATATTTTTCGACATTTTTTATGATGATTTCATTTATAATTACAAAAGTCTGGACTCTTCTCTAAGTCTGGAGTCAACTTCATACGGCTAGAATTTCGAGATTAAATGATCCAACGGCGAGCTTTACTAATTGAAAAATTTGTTACACCATGTAATTTATGGTCATAAATTTCTACTTTTTTGTAACTTAATAAGTATTAAACAACCCTATAAGTAATTTCTCTGTTTATCAAAATATTAAAACAAAATATTTGTTTTTGAGTATTATCCTTTCCCACTTAATCCTGAACACGGAAAATAGGTTCGAAAACAACGGAATAAATTATTTGCTACTATGAGAAATTATCATTATCTTAAATTTATTGTTAATAAAAACTGTGTTCCTTTTTCTTTTATAAAATTCTTTTGAAAGTTACAGATGAATATTATTCGTATTATTTCCTCAATATTAAGGTGCTATAACAATCCATATGGAAACATAGCAATTATTAAATTTTAAAAAAAGTATTAAAACTCATCGTTTCAATTATCTTTTCAATTAATGTATATTCTGTAGTGTATTATATGAAAAATGGATAATCTTATTTCTTGGGCTTCATTACACATTATCAGAAATTAATTACCAGTTTCACAGAATATAATTAGTAATATTTATCATTAGACACGAATTTATTAATTAGTAATTATTTTGTAAGTTGTTTTAGAAAAATGCATAATTTGAAAGAAAAGAAAGCCACGGGAGATTAAAAGTATGCTGTAAAGAATTAAAATTCATATAATTAATATTCCCTCTGAGATGGTGTATTATTTTTTCATTTTAGACCCCTTTTATTTAAAACTACTATTCCCGAGCACAATGCAAATTTATGAACTCAAGTTTACATCCTGAATACGGTATATTCAACAATATACGATGAAAGGGACAGTGTTTCAAAAGCGGACTTTCTCAATCTCTTTACTAATGACTGGCAAAATGCAGTCAACCTAATTGACGAAAGAACTAGGTTTGCTCACCAATTTGCCGTAAAAGCTTTGAATGCTGTTAGAGGAGAAACATAGGAAAAATTAGAGGAAAAATTTAGAAACTATCTCTTTTTAAGATATTTATCGCCATTTATATAATTCGTCGTATGAGCCAAGCACAAGGGTTTATAAAGAGGTTGAAACGCATATGTACGGCAGTTGGAGATACCCATTTTTGCGTATATGTAGTTGTCTTTCAGGAAAATTTGCCGTTATACTTAAATTCACTTTCCTGTTGGTATTTCTAGTCGATTCTTTCATAAATCTTCCTGCCCTGTTTTTTTTTGCAAATGTGTTACGAAAAAATACTTTAATGATAGCGATATAATACTTTAATCAAAATACTTTAAATATAATACTTTAATCAAAAGCGAGCGCGTAGATTCTAGTTTCAAACAGTATCCGATAAAAGGCGAACTTAAAAAATAAAAATTATATTCCTCACCACTGAATTCCGTAGGGAAAAACTATTTTTATAATATCGACTAATGAACTGAAAAAATAAACTGCTGTTTAAGAGCTAAATTATTTTTGGAAATCGGTTAGATATTAAATATTAGATTTAAAAAGGAATTTTACTTAATCTAAAATATAAGCTATATTTACACAAAAAGTTGTTAGTATAATTTTTATTACTTAAGCTCATCCATGTTTAGGTAATTTTCAAGTACAAAATTAGTTTTGCAGTCCGAAATAGAAGCTTACAGTAAAACCTCTCGAAATGAACATATGGTCAATACGGATACATTTCTTCTAAGGACAAATTAAAATTTTGCAACAGACATGTATTAGTATCAATATAGTTCCGATTTGTAAGATATTAACAGACTTCCTCCTTTCTATAAAAGGGAAAAAAGAATTTAAATTTATAAACAATAAACCAGCGATTGAGTGACTATGACAGTCATCAACAAAACTATTGTCAGTCGCTATTCTTATATTCATGTCTTTTGTAACACTGTGACTGGAAGTACTATTAAATTGCATTGACAAAAGAGACTGTCTTTGAAGAAAAGAGCAGGTGTGGCAATGAACACCTGTGCACAATAATGTAGCGGTAAGTGTGGGAAAGGAGTTTTTTCTCCCAGTGAAAGAGCCTAGTGAATTCCAATTACAATGTAGTTTTCAGGTTATTAAATGATCTGAAAGTGTTTTCATACACGGGGGATGCTTATTTTTGAATTTCATATCAATGTTATGAAACATACTAAAGGCTTATAATCCCAGATCACGTTCATTTGAGAATTTTTTTGAAAAATTCAAATAATTTTAGATTTCTATAAAATTTAATTTTGTGTATGCAATGGTTACGTGTATCTACGTTAATCACGTTAATTCCCTTTTTAATCTTAACGCCTTAGTCTAGGATTAAAAGACCGTAATTTACAGCACTCTATCAAGTCTCCTCTTTTACGATATCCCTTCTGTAGAAAATGCGGTTGTAAATCAGTTTCTAAATTAGAAAACTTCTTCACACTTCCTCGAGTCCAATGAAAGTAAACAATTTTGAAAAAAAAACTGCTACACTAAGGACTATGAAACAATATTATATTTTATTCTAACCTATTTCCTTGTTCATTACTTGGAATTTCCCTGACACAAATATATGTATATAATAGCCCTACGGTGATGCATAGTAGTAATATTTTCATCAGAAAAATTGATATTATTTCGTAATCTTTGCTTTACGTTGGTGCAAGTTATGTATAGTCAAGCAATGATAAGTATAGTATTTGAAAAATGTATGTATCAGTTGTATGTTCATGACATAGAGTTTAATTGAAACGCAAAAGAAATTGAAAAAATTATCAAATTTATGACATGTGTTGATATTAATACATTGAAATTGAAGTCAGTACTTTGATAAAGATATCAACTTATTAAAATAATATTGCACGGTATTAATATCAATATTGTTCTAGGAATGTTACATTTATTTAAATCAGTCGTAAAAGGAAATTAATGACTGAAGCTTGTTACATTCTGAGACAAATGGTCGAGTTTTGGATCTCACGCACGCTGTCTGATATTATGTGTTCAAAATATAATAGATTCTGTCACATCTGCAAATGACTGAAATTTACGTATGAAACTTTAATGCTGAAATTGAAATTCCATATTCAGAAGTTAGGATGTCAGATATTAGTGTGAAACTCATGGTGATTATTTGAAAGATGTTACTTATGTTGAACTCCAAAATTTGAGGAAAAAGTATGAAAATTTACTGTCTATAAGAATTGCATAAAGTTCAGCATTAATTATTATCTTTCTGTAGTGAAGAAACAGTGGTACAGAAACCATCATTATTCAATCGATATGAATCTCCGATTTGATTATAAATATAGATGAGACGGTTGACGATTGTCATTGAAATGAGTTATACATCTCTGAGCTATAAAATCAGATGTAATATGAATTGTCCTTCTGAATAGAACGAATTCTTTAAAGGGCTCATAGTCTTATTGAGATCACAGATGTTGGTGAGATACTTCAGCGACCTTTATCTGCTTTCAATTTCCAAGTTCTCTGTTTTCTAATTTTGTCTGTTCTTCTCTTTTGCTGGGGTCCCTGATTTGGAGGAAAGGATTTATTGCAAAAAGATTACAATTTTCCCCTTAGTATGGAAGGAAGTGTTCCCTTAATATCAAAAATGCTACATTTGTCTTAAGTATAAGTTAGACATGGCAAATTAGCAAATGCTTCAAGTCATCTTATTGATAAAACTGTTAAGTTATCTTTCATTGAAGATCACAAAGGAAGGATATTAAGGAGATTTATAACTAAAAGTTGATGAGAAAGCAAAGCTAATAAAAATATTAAAATGCTTCATTTATAAGGGCACGTCTATCTGAATTTCTGTCCTTTTCACCCTTATTTTGGGCTTGTCAAGAAAACATTCCCAATAAGAACGCTGGGGAATTCGTCTTTGCTGTAAATTTAATATATATATACCTAGAAGGAACCTTGGGTGTCGGAATATATACTGAAAAGATTGCGCAGTGCAAAATTAGTTGAGCAGTGCAATATCAGTAAAATTAACGCTAATATTGAATTTTGGTGCCAGTAATTTATCGATTCTTCTTGTGGTAAAACAGTAACGCGCTATAGAATTTGCAACATACGTAATCATGAAATGTGAAGGAAGATTAAGCTTTCGGGGTCATAATATTATATTAACGGGGGTCTCAAGATGCTGTAGAGCATGTGAGCTGGGAGTCAGACGTAACAAAAGCGGAGTTTTTGAAATGCAGAAGCATAATTACCGGAGAAGAGAGTTAAGGCAATAGCTCTTTGCCTTCAGGTGTTCACAAAATAAATCGGCGAAAAAATTATTCAAAGGAGTGAAACATAAAGGCAATTATTCCATTTAATATTAACTAGAACATCTCTCAGAAAGGGATTCTTGTTTCGCTACTAGTGGAATATAACTGTCATACATCTGAAAATCTTTTAAAATTTGGCTCTGAGGGGGGGGGGGGATGTTACCTTTCCAGTTCGGGGTAAAAAAACTATAGGAACTAAATCATAGTTTATTGTAGGTAGGAACTTTTACTTTATCAACATGTGTCTGGCATGTGTCTTAGAAATTAAACAATGGAATATTTAAGGGGAGTAGCAGTGACTATTTAGTTACTTTAATTGATCATCAGTCATTGAGGGTCAAGAAGAAATCATGGATCAAAAGGCTTATGAAAGTAATTAGCAACGGCATGTTCAAGAACGATGCCGTTGCTAATTACTTAGCATTATCTAAGAAACAATATAATTCGTCTGCAGGAAGTGGAGTTTAAATCAGCGTTCACTTATTTCGATTTTATTTATCTAACTACGTAACTGCTAAAGCGAAATGAGGAAATGCCATTTTTTTCTGTACATTTTCCTCAAAAATCGTTTATATTGAAACGAAAGTATTAAAATATATTTCATCACATGAAGAAAAAAAATTGATAAAAATAATGACATAAATTTTGCTTCGCGGCATTTTTATTGAACTCATACTATTTGCCTTCTCAGAAGAAATATTTTTCAAAGGAAATTAACATCTCGCAGTCAAACCTTGCTTTTATTTCTGAGAAAAAAAATGCTAGACAAAGAGGTAAAAAGAACAATTAATTTTTTGACATTAATGCTACACGGGAAGTTTTCACAAAAGCGAAACCGGAACATAAAAGAACAAAGACTAAAAGAAAAGACCGAAACTACGTCAGATTGATTTGCCTTTATTCTGGCTTCGGAGTATTATTCCCTCTGGCATCGTAAACATAAAATATTTCCTCAAAAATAATCTTTCGCTTGCGGTGCGGTTAAAATTCCGTCACTTAACTTGCTGATCTTCAGGCATTCTTACAACGATATTTATTTTACATTAGCGAAAAGCGAATAGAAAATAAATTACATGTAGACAAATTATGTGACACAAAATTGAGCAGGTTTTGTCTTGCATAGCTATACTTGCCATAGCTAGGTAGAGATGGTTTGCACGTCATATGCATTTTTCTGGCTGGTTTTGTAGAACAGTTTTGTAGGTTATAATTAAATATTTTTTTGAACAAGAGGTGAAACTGGATATTTGCATGTCTTTGAAAAAAATGCAAATCCGGAACACGTGTAAAAAAATTCTGAAATGCCGTATTTATCAGCACTGAAGACATTTAGGCAGAGATATATACGAGGGCCAGTCAAAAAGTTATTTGCACTCGTTGGAAAAAACAAATCCAGGTTGAAATTATAGAACAAAGTTTTACTAACATAAAAGTATAACACATTATCTATTTCTCGACGTAATCACCTCTTTCATTTTAACATTTGTTGAGACGTAGCAACAGTTTTTCCATGCCATCAGCGAATTGCCGTCCAAGGTGAGATAACCGTTGTTGAGTTGCAACTTTTACCTCCTTATCTGAGTTATATCATCGTGTTGCAAGTGCTTGTTTCATGGGACCGAAGACGTGGAAGTCATATACTAAAAGATTCCACACGTCCCACTTGAACTTTTTCATAAGATCCCTCGTTAGGGTCGCCGCATGCGGCCTCGCATTGTCATGCAAGAGCTCAATGCCTTTTGAAAATTTACCTGGTCGTCCATCTTTAAGTGGCTTTCGCAACCCCTTCAGGGTTTCACAATAAGACGCTGCATTATTGTGGCACCCTTCGGCAAGAATTCGGTATGCACTACAGTTTCTCTATCGAAAAACAGCGCCAGCATCACCTTCCCTGCGGATAAAACTGTTCGACATTTCTTTCGAGAAAGGTGCGTTTCATTTCTGGTGCGACATGATGAACCCAAGTCTCGTCACCGGTCCCGATTTAGTCCCCAAAAGCATTTCCTTCCTGTTGATAACGTTCCAAAAATGCTAGAGCAATTTTAAATCGTTGCATTTTGTGTCGGTCAGTCAAAAGACGAGACGATATCGTCTACTGTGGCACGTCTGTTTTGAAGAATGAGTTCATTCACGCGTGCAACATTCTCATCTGTCACCGAAGTTGAAGAAACTTATCCTCGATATCTCTATGGCCATCCTCGAATGAGAGATACCACTTGGCGATAGCTTGGCGCGATGTTGCATTATAACCGTAAACTTCATGCATCTGCCGATAAATGTCAGTGCAGTCACCACCTTTTGCTCACACGAAGCGGATTAAAGCCCGCACTTCATATTTGGACGCTACTGGCAACACATATTCACGACTGATTAGCAAGCGAACTAAAACTGCCACTACTGCACCTTCTGCAGAACCAGATCTGTTGCCAGAAAGTTTCAATGCAATGTCTCTTTTACGGAGATTTTTACGCAGTTTTGCAACTAACTTATTGACTTATCCTTCTATTTAAAATTGTCCTCAAGCTTAAATTATCAGCTGAATATTTATGAATTTTACTCATAGGAATAATGTTATAACATATTCCTTTCTGGAATATTTAGAAAAAGAAAAATGCATTTTAATTATTACTTATTGGGAAAAACGCTAGGAAAATACTAACATTCTTCAGCCTTTAGTTTCTCTAAAAGTACTGCGGTAAAAAAAAAAATTATGTCATATTGACCCGTTTATCTGATAAGTTTAAATACTATTACGAAAACAATAAAATTGAAAGACATACTTCTTTATGACATTATGAAAGACACAGTTATGTATGACTTACCTATCTATATTGCTATCACAGTCATCTCCAATATTATCTTTATCGGTATCAAGCTAAAATAGAAAACAAAAGAATATAGAATTCACTATGGTGAGGCCGAATATAACGAAATTTTTGGTGAATATTCACTGCAATACTCTTTTCATCATTATCATATACCCTATACAATAAATAGTAAATTTCCAATTTAAAAAAGAAACTGAAAAAATAAATGAGTTCCCATTTATATCATATCAACATTCCTATTTTCATGATTTCCATATTTTTACATTTTAGACAAAGCTTCCAGAAAACGGAGATATTATACAATTGCAGTTAAAGTAAAAATATTTTAAGATGTATTCAGTTTTGGATATTGGCAATGAATGTAAAACAGCTATATTTAAAATGACCTTAAATTTTATCTAGAATCATAAAGGAAAGCTTGCGTCTCATATTTTGATAATATCGATATTCTGAGAAAGACTGTAACAATTCCTTTTCAGAATTGCACGCGAAGTACACACATTTTAAACTATTTCGACAAAGAGGAAAATAAAACAGTTAATACTCATCAGTCGCAAAGTCGCATTTTAATGTCACCTGCCTTAAGAATTAAAAATGACTTACTCAAAGGATTATTACTTAAAAACTTAGCACAGTGTTGCATATTTCTTTGTTTTGTGACAGTTGAACTTATACAATGACACCAGAAGTACGCATGATTGGGAAAGGTGCACGTTACGAGAAGCTGAAGAAATGTGCTTTGACCTAACCTATACTGCAATTACGATTCATTTTCATACTCTGAAAGATATCGTCCTTTTTATCCTGGCTTTGGAAATTGAATTTATTAACAAGGACTATTTTTATAAACACCTGATTAGGATTTGCTACTGAAGGACAGTTATCACAAGCATCTCCCACTCCATCATCATCGGAATCTTGCTGGTCGCCATTAGCAATGTGGGGACAATTGTCAGCAGCTGTAGGAATACCTAAAAAGGTGAAAAAGAGTAGCTAAAGTTAAAGCACACGTACATGCAGGTAATTGTGAAGCAATTAAAAATTGAAATTTTCTTTTAGCTATTTTCAAAAAATAAAATTTTTTGTAAAGAAATACACCTCATAAACTCTATAATAAACTAGTTGGTACCCGTCAAAACATAACGGATGGATAGTAAATAAATTTACTAATACACAAATTATACTCAACACGTCATTTTCAAATGTTGAAATTCATAATATTATGAACAGAGAAATACACTTAAAAAAAATTACTATTTAACAAAGAAAAAGTAAATATGGTTAGTAAACAGCGCGAAATAAACAATTTCTGTCAGGTTTAATTCTATATCTCACAAACATAATTGAAAATAAAAATTTCCAAGAGAGAGATACAGAGATTCTTCGTATTGAACAAAATAACGTGTTTAGGCGGCCTCGTGCTTAGTAAATATCTAAAGCCAGATATAAACATGTAACTGAGCATGCGCAGAAAGAAATTAACGTGTTTATATGGCACCGTGCTAAGTGAGTATATAAAGCCATATTGATTACAATCTTCCGTTACCAAAATTATGTACATTGATGCAGTAGTTTTCGCTTACGGACTGCCCAAAAAGTCGGCTTAGCAACTTAAATATATAGATTGCATATTGATTCCTGAATTTCGTATTCAAACTTTGATTATCTTATTAAAATGCATAATTAAATCTTTTTGTTTAAGAAAATTTTATTAAAAAAAATTCTGAGTCATTCATTTTTGGAGGGGGCATGGGGTAGTTTTGCTTATGTTAATACAAAATTAAGCTTTAAATATTTCAGGATTATATTTTTAAACGCCAAGTATCTAAAGAAACAGTGAGGCAAATAAGAAAGAAAAGATTTCCTAAAGGATGAGATTTATCGGGTGCATACATCAAAGGAAACGATCAATAATCCAGCATGTTCTGATATCTGCTATTTTTTTTACCATAAAATGCTCGTAAATATAATTTAATATTATCACAGTTGCAAATGAATTTGGAAGGTTTGAAATCATGCCCAAAAGACAATCGATGCGTTAACTTCTAAAGAAAAGTATTATATCGGAATACAGTTTAGTCATAGAATGTAAGGGGGTACAGAAAATTATAAAATACTCGATGCTCTAATGGCCAATGTACCTGTCGGGAAAACAAATGGTTCAATTCGTAAGTCCCCATAGTTCTTTTAAAGTGAAAAAAGAATATGGAGGGAAAAATAGTAGAAAAACTGTTTTTGTCATAGCCTTCTAACGCTATTTCAGTTGAATATCCCTAAAAAAAGAAGCTATTTTTACGGAGATTTTTTCTCACCGCGGCATGCACTGCTCATGAGGGTATTTAACCATCCACAATGCGAAATTTTATTGGTTAATTCATTATAGGAGCACCTTATAAGGGAACTAACTTTGCTTCCTGCGTGGATACAGTTCAAAAGTTCCAACCGTCGAACCTAAGCCCACTCGTCAGGCGAACGATATAAGCGACATATATATATATATATATATATATATATATATATATATATATATATATATATATATATATATATATATATATATATATATATATATATATGTATATATATATATATATATATATATATATATATGTATATATATGTATATATATATATATATATATATATGTATATATATATATATATATATATATATATATGTATATATATATATATATATATATATATATATGTATATATATATATATATATATATATATATATAAATATATATATATATATATATATATATATATATATATATATATATATATATATAAATATATATATATATATAGACATATATATATATATATATATTTATATACATACATATATGTATATATATATATATTTATATACATACATATATGTATATATATACACATATATATACACATATATATACATATATATACATACATATATGTATATATATATATATTTATATACATACATATATGTATATATATACACATATATATACACATATATATACATATATATACATACATTTACATACATATATATACATGTATATATATATATACATATATGTATACATATATATATACATATATATACACTCATGGACAAAAAAGTTAGCGCACCATGAAATAATTGCGGGATCGTAACGAAACTTGCAATGAAGATACATGTCGGGGCGATACGCAAATGATTAGAAATGCAGCGTGATTGCGCATTACGTATAGCCGGTAGAGGGCGTTGAACATCGTACTCTGTGGAGTATAAAACAGGTAACCAAAGCTTGTTTGAGTGTGCTGAATCATTTACAAAGGAAGAGCTGAGATAGACATGCCATTACGCCGTGTTCGAAGACAATATAAGCAGTTGTCGCAGTTTGAGAGGGGGAGAATCGTCGGGATGATGGAAGCTGGGTGGTCAGCTAGGCGAGTAGCTCGTCAATTAGGCCGCTCTGATTGTGTTGTGAGGAGGTGTTGGGACCAGTGGACCCGAGAGATGTCATGTACACGAAGACCAGGCTCAGGACGCCCTCGACAGACCAGTCGTCGAGAAGACCGCCACATCGTAAGAAATGCATGCGTACAGCCAACTGCTTCATCGGCCGCCATCCAGGCACAGATAGCACCTTCACTAGGGGTCTCTGTGTCTTCTCGAACCATACGAAGGCGCCTGGCTGAAGGACAGTTGGTATCGCGGCGCCTATTACGTGTGCTGCCCTTGACGCCCACCCATCGACGCCTCCGTTTGGAGTTTTGCCGCGCACGAGGAAACTGGACTGCAGCGGAATGGAACCAGGTCGTCTTTAGCGACGAAACCAGATTCAATCTCGGCAGTGATGACAATCGTGTTCGTGTGTGGAGATCCCGTGGTGAACGCTTCAATCCTGCCTTTGCTGTACAGCGACACATCGCTCCCACAGCTGGTGTGATGGTATGGGGTGCCATTGCCTACAATACACGGTCACCCCTAGTATTGTTCCGTGGCACCATGACAGCCCAGCAGTATGTTCATGACATCCTGCAACCGCATGTGTTGCCACTCATGCAACGGCTCCCAGGAGCCATTTTTCAACAAGACAATGCTCGGCCTCATACGGCAAGGGTGTCACAAGACTGTCTCCGCACTGTTACTACCCTTCCTTGGCCTGCCTGATCCCCAGATTTGTCTCCAATCGAGCATATCTGGGATCATTTGGGACGACGAGTTGGGCATCCCACGAGTTTGAACGAACTAGAGGCAAGGTTACAGCAAATATGGAACGAAATGTCTCAAGACATCATACAGAACTTGTATGACTCAATGCCCGATCGTATCGCATCGTGCATTCGCGCTAGAGGGGGTCCAACGGAATATTAACTCCTCTGTTCTTTTGCCTTTTTCTCTGAAATAAATTATCCTCTTTCTTTGATTTTCTTATCATTTACTTATATGAAAGTAGTCATTACGTATGTAAAATTTCGTTTCATTTTGACGACTCCTTCTTGGTGCGCTAATTTTTTTGTCCATGAGTGTATATATATATATACATATATATATATAAAGACTGTCAAACCACAATACAAATGTTATGTATCATAGTGCAATTAACGTATAAATAAATAAATTACAATTAAAAAACTTCTATTACTCTACTGTTATTTTTATTATCTTGATTCTAAAAGAGGTTTTAAATTTAAAGTAAATCGGCAGGAATAAATAAACAATAATTTTAAGAGAACAACGAATTTGGATCAGACATTGACAACTTACATTTGAACTATTCCTTTATTCAAATCAGCTTTCAATAACTTTCAAAATATTATCCCTAATTTTTATAGCTGCTTTATCTGTAAACATGGTAAGTGGCGGTAAACAAGGGATATCAGATACAGAACACTGGAACATTTCCCCTAATCTTTGCAAAAATTTTAATTCCTCATTGGAGTAAATAAGGGCTAATTTCTTTTTTTAAAAATCTACTTTATAAGACTGTTTTATGGTAAATAGCATTTCTACAAACCATCGTCATCTCCATCGTCATCGCATGCGTCACCCACACCGTCTCCGTCCGAATCCAGCTGATCAGGATTCGGGATAGTAGGGCAATTGTCGCAGACGTCGCCCAATCTGTCTGGACCATCAACGTCGCTGTCTTCTTGGTTTGGATTAGGCACAAGGGGACAGTTGTCCTATAAAGAAGAGGGAAAGAAAGAAAGACATTTAACATCTTAATTGCCTGTATAACACATAAACGTTATCTTATAGAATAATTGTGAAACACTTTAAACTATTACACTAAGAAATGGAAAATATTGTATAAGTATATTTTATGAACGGTATTCTCAAGAAGTTTCCTTAAAGCTTTCATCTTTCAAAAAGTTTAATAGAATACTGATTGGTTGTTTTGTAAGAGCATTACTATCACATTTTCCTACCCGAGAGTTCATTGGATAGAGACCTACTGCTTAAAAAGCCAATTCCGATCGGCTATAATCACCCACGCCAACAGTGGGCAGTGGCGCACCCAGAGGGGGGGGGGGGGCAAATAAATAAAAATTGCATTATGAATATTTTATTTTACAAATGCCACACACTACAAAAAATAGCACCTATGCCATCAGTGCACGTGCTCTCGAATACTTCTCAACAAGATCAGTAAAACGTTTTAGTGCAGAGCACTCGTCTAAATGTTCCGCAACATTATGAATATTGATTTTGCATTATAAATATTTTTATCTGTCCATCTCGGCCCCCCATGCATCATAAATATTTTTATCATTATAAATATATTTGCCCCCTCCCCACAAGAAAAAATCCAGGGTGCGCCACTTACAGTAGGAATCCACAGACTAAAAAATGCCAGCGCCTTAACCTTATATATATATATATATATATATATATATATATATATATATATATGTGTGTGTGTGTGTGTGTGTGTGTGTGTGTGTGTGTGTGCGAGTGTGTAATGTCCCTGAATTAACTGACGATAAATTCACAAACAAACAGACAGTTTTATTCTATTTAGACAAGACAAACTACGGACTACAAACATCATATTCACATTCAAACATAAAAACACATAACTTTAATAGCTTAAAACTCAGACTTCTACGAAAGTCGTACTATACAAAAATTAACCTACGTGAACGTTCCCCGGCATTCTACTGCTCCCGCATTCAAAACAATTCTTATATACGAAGTCGAGAGAGGGGAATTTCATCACTTCGCTTCCAATGCGAAAAGGCTGAGAAGGGGTGGTTACATGACAATATATATATATATATATATATATATATATATATATATATATATATATATATATATATATATATATATGTGTGTGTGTGTGTGTGTGTGTGTATACATCTAATGAATATGCGATAAATTTGTTCTATTTATTTGTATCTATATGCTCTCAATTAGAAACTGAGAAAAAGTACATCCGTTGTCTGTGACTGCGACTGTTTTACCAGTATGTGTTTATTTAATGACAAAGTGAAACAGAAAATAAAAAGTAAATCAATACGATTATTTAAATAGCATTATTTACCCAAATACGTGATACATTTTGTGAGATTAAACGTAAATGTTAGTAATAGTATTAATAAATTATATGTATATAAGCATGAAGTCTGCATCTGACAAGTAATAATTTAAACAGATGAGAAAACACAGTACGTTACGCGGTTAACAGTGTGTATATAGAATTAATGTTATTAATTAACTGAGTATGTTGGTCAGTGAAATGTTTAATGCTTTTCCTTCTTTTTGAGTTTATACTTTGTAATATATCTGTAACAGATTTAGACGTACAGCTTGGAAATGTGAGTGCTTAAAATTCCTCTTAAGTTTTTAAATTAAGGCTGCTATGTACTAACCTTCTTGGATTCACTTACCTTAATGTTAACCTATGCAGAAAATTTGTCGGAGGATTGCAGAAAGGGATTGAGGGATTTTTTTAAATGTACTCCGTAATAGAGAAAGAAATTTTACACCTTAGGGCATTTTTCGTTTTAAAAAAATGCAATAATATTTTTAAATTTAAATTATTTGACGAAAAAATCTGGTTTATTGTGTTTTAAACGCTCATAAACTACTTTGGTAGCCGAAATTTATAAAATTAATCCTGTTGCAAGGTGCAGTAATGTTCAGGCTACCTGAAAATACCATTTTTATTGGATTATCAGCATTTATGTAGCAGCAAATAGCAGACCAATTTTCTCCATAGGTTAAAAATGAGGTGAGTGAATCCAATAGGGTTAGTACATATCAGTCTTCATACACAGCCTACTAAAATAACTAAAATTAAATCACTGAATGCATACACAGGCTAATTACCCGTGACGCAAATTCAGAGAATTGATTATCTTTGCTACATTATGGAAAAGTTTCCAGTGACACAGTTTTCAGATCCCGAGCGTAAATTCTGCCCCACTTGAAAGTTGACCAAAATCATAATTGGCGAAGAAATTCTACGCTTGAACATAATGACGTTAATGCGGTGAATAATGTCTTCAAATTGTTGACAGGCGGCACTTAATTCATCTAGGGCTCCGCAGATCTGATGCTGGTTACTTACAGTGAATTCAGGGTTATGCGCTCTTATTCGATTCGTTTCATGCGAAAGGGCATAAAAAGAAACGAAGGTTTAAACCTCATTTCTGGCGTGGCGTTAGGTAGATATAAAATTTATCGCTACTGAATTGGAATCGTAATTAGATCTCTAAGATGTTGGAATTTGCGTGGGCAGCGTTACATATTTGGAACGGAATTTTTCTGAGAAGGATATCTCGCACTTGGTTAGGACATACATTCTGCACGTTTTCATGGTTTAGATCGCACTGATAAGAATCTTTGAAACGGTGATTTTTAGGAAATTATTCACCTTGCGTGACAATACCATCTGCACAACTTATTTTAGAGAAATGAACAAATAAAATATTTTCCTTTATGTAGGTAGACAGATAGCTTAAAAAAGTTGTATATTTATCTTATGAAAAGGAGCCTACGTAGTTTTTAAATGTAATTAGAAATTTTTACCATATTTTACTTTTTTGGATCCGAACAAATTAAAGTTTTAGTGGCAAAGCGATGACAAATTTGTTAATTATTTTTGATGAATTTTAAAGCGAAAAAAGGCTCTTTTTTGCTAAAAAATGTGTTTTATATACTTCTGACAACTGAGTTCGGCATTCACGAAAATACTTCTAGTCTTATCCAATCTATATTTTTCATTTATTTTTTAGCTTAAAGATTGACTATAAACTCATTGCTTTACTCTTTTCTTTCAAAAATACCACGCGAAAATTATTATATAGACACACGGGAGCGAAATCAAACGGACATCATTATAAACAGGATTCAAATGGAAGTTTGGTGGATAGCTCAGTAAGAAATCACCATTGAACTATAACCGATATAATCCGCCAGCTTTTATCTTTGAATACAATTTTATAGGGGATATGCTTTAGCTGAGACGGGAGTGGAATCAAACGAACATGATTATAAACAGGATTCAAATGGAAGTTTGGTGGAAAGCTCAGTAGGAATTCACCATTGAATTATAACCGATATAATCCGCCAGCTTTTGTCTTTGAATACAATTTTATAGGTGATATGCTTTAGCTGAGAAGGGAGTTGAATCAAACGGACATCATTATAAACATGATTCAAATGGAAGTTTGGTAGATAGCTCAGTAAGAAATTACCATTGAATTATAACCGATATTTTTCCCAATGCGGAGGCACTTGTCTTCAAACTCATAACCGATATAATCCTCTAGCTTTTGTCTTTGAATACAACTTTATAGGTGATATGCTTTAGCTGAGACGGGAGCGGAATCAAACGGATGCCATTACAAAACAGAATAAAAATGAAAATTTAGCGCATAGTTCAGTTGAAAATTACCCTAGAACTACAACAAATACCATCGTAAGCTTTTGCCGTTGGGTATATTTTTATAGGAGGCATGCTTTAGCTGAAACTAGATATAAAAAAGAACGAGGCTTAGTGGAAAACTTCTCAGATTTATTGCCTCTTGGAGGTAATCGGAAAGCGTCTTAAACATATATCACCTTTGAAGATTGAATGTAAGCTCTGTTGAGGATATGTACATCCCAAAACTGTAATTTGCAAACACTTTTCTTTGAATTTATACAGTTTTTCACACCTTTCCTTTGATTTATTTCTCGCATATGAACTGCTTAGATTCCGAAAACGATTAACTTACTGGGTTATTAACAATTCCGTCATTGTCTGCATCTTCATCACATGCATCTCCGATTCCATCCCTGTCCGCATCTTCTTGACCACTGTTCGGTATGTCTGGGCAGTTATCCTATTAGAAGAGATACAAATAAAGTACTGACTTTCATACAATAGTATATCGGAGCAATTTACGTTTTTACATGTATAGAGAGGTTGTATTAGGCCAATATGTGTAACAAAGTACTGAATTTACCTTATAGTTTCTTCAGGGTCTAGATAAAATAGTGCAGTAAATGTATTTCTAAGTAAGAATACTGTGGTGCAGAAGTATAGTCTACCGCGGCCCAAATAGCTACTTTATGTTTTCACCTGAAAATTCCTGCTAACATATGCCAAAAGGCACATTGTGCTTAAAAATTACTCTTAAATTTCTACGCGCTGTAATTAAAAAACCCTAAATAGACTATTACACAGTTTAAATCGTCATAAAATAAAAATATAAGGCGTCGAGTTATATAATCAATGCATTATACCAATATCCAGATCTTCAAAATTTTGTATTGTTATCTCACTTTTCAAATATTAAATTTAACATATAGAAATATAGTTATAGCAGGAAATTTCAAATCAAAAGCAAATTTATATATATATATATATATATATATATATATATATATATATATATATATATATATACGTAGATATATAGATAGATAGATAGATAGATATAAATATGGGAAAAATGAGACACCAGAAATCCATTAAAATTCATCCTACCTCGATGTATCGATTTCGAATCTGATATCTTTGATAGTCGTTTGAATAATTCATTAAATTACATTATAACCTGCACTTTATCGATCTTCCCCCTCATAACTTCAATATTTGTCTAAAATCTAAAAAGAGTTTACGATAGAGATCGCTGATGTTTTTTTCTTTCGTGAAGGGGAATTCTTGTATGAATAAATTTAGTACAAATTTCCATAAATAAGTAAAATGTGTCCCATTTCCTGCGTAGTAATATATTCCGTTTTGTTAAACTCCATTTCTAAGACCTTTAACCCCCCTTCCTTACGTGGTGGGATGTATCCCAAGAATACGGGCCCACGAATGAATATATATATATATATATATATATATATATATATATATATATATATACCTATATATATAACCTCCCTAATGGCCATTCTTACAAAGGGAGTATGAAATTTCCCGTTCTAAAGAGAGAATCGTAAGAATGGGCCCTGTAAGCTAAAGGTTAAATTCACAAAACAGTCATATTCCTTTCCCCAGATACGAACGTTTTTCATATCTATCCCATAATGATCCCTAAAGCTCACCTTTCAACTTTTATAACTTATCACAATATAAAACATACTTACCGCTTTACATCTGGGTCCATCGCAAGTCAAATCCGCATCAGGCCATCCGTCAAGATCCCTGTCCGATCCACACGTCTTTCCATCGCCGGCCCACCCAACTCGACACTGTAAAAGGAAGGGGATTCTGAACACAGGCAAGTACTTTTTAACGAAAAACAATCATAGTCATTTAGTATATTATTCCCTCTCATTCGAGAAAGAAGGGTCACATCACAGTGCATTATAATTTGGGTAAATGCATGATAATGCTTATTTGAAGGTTTATATAATAACAGAGGTTTTCTTGGGACACGTTTTAGTAGTAATCAAATGTTATTATGAACTTTTGAGGATTCGAAAATAGAGTTCCGGGTCGTTTAATCCCATCCAATTAGCATATTATAATAGAAAGAATGGAAAGAAAATTGTGTTATAAGAGAAGAAAAATTAAAGTTTTAAAAATAATAATAACTATATTTTTTATGTTGCTGTGAATACCTTCACGTTTTATTTTACACATTAGAAAGGAAAAATACACCCATACCTCGCTTTATGACCTAGATACGTTCCGGAAAAATTGGCCGTAAAGCGAAAAGCCGTATAACGAATCAATTATTTTGATACCAAACCATACAAATTTAATTGGATCTGTTCCAATGTTTTATATATAATATAGTTATTAGTTCATAAAGCATTTTATTCTTTTTATTTCCTATAAAAATGCTTACATAAAAATAAAATTAAGAAACAATGTAATAATAAACAGAAATTCAAAGCAGAAGTATATAAAAAACAAAATAAATCATATGCAGATATGTATACATATAATAAAAAACATAAAATAAAATGTTTAAAAACTGTTTTAATGTGATGACGAACATTAACATGAAAAATCACTGACCTATAATATGCTGCCTTCATCACTTTTCGCTGTTGTGGCCGTATAACAAAACACTGTAGGCCGTAAATCGAAAAAGTGCCATAATTAAAAAAGGCCGTTATAGAGAAATGCCGTATAAAGAGCAGCAGTATAGCGAGGTATAGGTGTAGTGCTTTTCTCTAAAGATTTTTCTGAAAATATTTTAATGCAAATTTCCTTTTATGTTTATTTATTGCAGAATTTTATTCTTTTTAATAATTTTATAATTGCTGTTATATTTTGACAAGAAAATACTTTCGTAAATTTAATTTATGAAATGCATTCTGATATTTTTACATGTGTCATATGTGTTAAAGTTTTATTCAGATATTTTTGTGTTGTGTGATTTTTTTGCCAAATTTCTACGCAGAAAATTTTTTATCATGAGGATAATCAAAATTTGTGCTTACATAGTGAATTTTTCTGAAGAATGTTGATAAAAAGTTTCTTGATTGTTCATTTGAACGGTTTGAACCAAACCTGTCCGGTACCCCTTAAAATTATAGTAGAATTAAGTATATGTTAGCCTCAAATTACGTGGCTTTGCGATAAATTTACTGTTTCGTAACTCAGAACTCAATATTACGGCGACAGTTCTTCAAATATTAAAATACTATGCGCAAGAAAATATCTTTATTTAAAGATTGAAAGAGAGTTCAAGTTAAGTGCTCATTTTTCACAGCTTCAGGACCTTAGTAATCTTTTATCGATAAAATGGAATTTAGACAATACGTAAAACAGACTATCACATTCCCCGTGCCATTAGGTAACTCGGAAAAAATGAAATTCAAAAGATTAAAAGAATTTCACAAATTTGAGAAAATTCCGATGTTTTACTCCCTTTTCTACTGTTTTCTTTTTTTTTCTACTTCTCATTTCAAATTCACGCTTTCTGAGATTACGTTTCATGAATAAAATATGCATGCTAATGGTATTTGCTGTAGATTTATTATTCATGTTATCTCTCTGAATTTTAACGTCTATAAAAAGAGAGTTGGGATAAATGCGAAAAGTTTAATGTAAAAAAAAATCACTCATAATAAAAAACTCATAAAATTTTCCCATATGCGGAATAAAAGCTATAGAAATGTTATTTAAACCAAAGGTTAGTTGTAAGTATAAAAGAAAAATCTGGAACTATTCCGTTTTTTTATGATATAATATTTTATTATAGATATAGAACCAACCAACACACTATAAATGTTTTCAGTTTCCAACTTAAAATATAAATTCTATCGTTGTCATAATTAACAAACCATGAAACTCACATTTCCCAGGTTTTTCAGGATGATTTATTCGACAGTGAAAAGATTATTTCCGTTTATTCTTAAATATAAATGTTAAAGTGTTCTGATATTTATATAGGCCACATTGTTATGCAATTAAACATTTCCATAACTTAAGTGGAGTTACAAGATTAGCAACAGTTTAGGAGTTACGTTGTATATGTTGTTTTTATTTTTTTTGGATGAATTACATTTTTTGGAGTTATGAGGTTTGACAGAGTTGTACAGGGACTAAAAAGCAATGCAATAGCAGGAAAATCCCCAAATCATATTTTTTGGAGTTACGTGATTTGTTAATTAGGCCAAAGATATTCTTTATTTCTGTCAACTATTATTAACCAAAACATTTAAAAAATGCATTTGGTTTAGATATTAATAACCGTAAATTCATATCTGAATTTTTTTTATTCATAAAAAGTAATCAAGACCCTTTAAAATAAGTAGTAAGGTAAGTTAAAGAACAATCTTAAAATGATCATATATCCATAAACGTTCATTTACTCGTCGTACAGCTTCTATTTGGATTCATGTTTGATTCTTAAAAAGCCATAAAGATCCTTCAAAGGGAATCATTAGATGAGTTTAAGAACTTCCTTAAAACGAACATAATTCCATTTATACATGTTAGGATTCATTGTCTTATCGTACAGGACTTAAGACATAAAAATATTTTTTTATGCAGAAATTTAAAATTTTCATGCTTTCTCTTTGAAAAAAGCAAAACTTGCTCACTCCTGACTATTTCTTCTTTTGCTGGCTTAAGTTGCATCAGTTGAGCTCCGGAAAAAATTATAATTTTTTTATTCTATTGAGGCTGACGTAAGCATCAAAGTATATTTTTAATCGTTTATAGGAATCAAACAAAATGTTTTGAATAATCGCTCCCTTGGATTTACAAGTTGCTTTTATTATTGCCTCAACATTTCTTTTATTAAAAGAAATTAAGTTAGGATTTGAATACTTGAATTTATTTTGGTAAAACCTGGTTACACAGATACTACTTATTACAATCAACGTACTTATGGTGATATTTTTGGCAATGCCGGTGGATTTCCTATAAATTTAGTACATACCCAACGCTATCTTCAATTTTAAATTGCAGACAAAGTCGGGACAATTTTTACTTGTGTTGCTGTTGCTTATGCCACTTGACCGACAGCAACATCATATCAAGTGTTGAAGGCTATGGGCGATGGAGGTGCAGCTCCTGTTTTGACTGGCACCACAAGGGTCGGAGTGCGACTTGGCCAAAGAACCAGTCCCGTAATTTTGAGCCGAGTCATGCGACGAGACGAGAACACTTGACCTCGCACCTCCAGAGGTAATTTTGAGAACTTGGAGGACGTTGCAACCATGACAGATTTTACACGCACCAGCCGCCATTAGTGTACACGGCAGTGGATTTGTCAGAGACGAGCATCGAACCCGTGACTTTCAGATCACTAGCCCGCTGCTCTTGCCAACTGGGCCACTGCGTCCCATTGTTACTTGTAGACAAAGTCGAGAGACTGATGTCCTGAAACAATAACTTTGCTCATTTCAAACTTTGGTGTTTTGAAAATGTAAAACTTTTGAAAATAATAAAAGCTTGGTAAATTATTGAAGGCTAAAAAATATTGTACAAGGGTGGCTGGTTTAGGATATGGGAGATTAGTTTTTCTGTCTCCATAAGAAAACACGTTTTAACGTACTTTTTCCCCCAATGCGGAGGCACTTGTCACGAAGACATTCGCCTATAATTCACCGCAGTTTTTCTGGCCATTTTATTATGGGGGCGCCATATAGGCGGACCAGCATTGCCCCCTATGAAGGAACGACAAACGGAGGCATTTTAGTGGCGCTTCACCAGGATTCGATCTGAGCGCAATCAGCACCGAAAACCAGCGCGCTGTACCACAAGGCCGCCACGGCTTTTCACGTAATTTTAACCTTTTGATTATCACATGACTGATTCAAAACATTTCGATGCATTTCATCTGCTTCAATTACCCGTTTTAAATAATCTGATATGTCTAAATTGCATACAAATAGATTATTTTTCAACTAATTTTATCTATTGTCAGGAAAAGGCGCCATATTACAACGAAGAATGTACAGAGGAGAAAACGAACTAGACACTCTAAATGTTATCGTGTGAGAATAGTAGAATGAGCAAGTTGAAACCTCCAATCACGGAAAATGCATCTGAAAAAAAGCCTGAAAACTTACAAGCTAAAATATATAGTCAATTTTGTATGCATGCTATGAAGTGTAAACAAAAAAAAATAAAAGTAGATGTGGACAATACATAATTGATTCCATTTATATTTTAAAAATGTACTTATTTACATGAATCCTCATTCATTTTATTCTGTTAGATTTAAAAACTATATGCAAACTTTATTCAGGTTTAAGCTAACTAATAGACGCCAGTATGTTTTTTAGGAAAAATTGTTTTAAACCTTATAAAATCAGCCAGTATTTTGAACAGTAACTTCTCAATGTATAGTATAACAAATTTTAAATTTTATTCAAAATTTAGTGTAACTTAAAAAATGCCTGTATAGTTTGAGGGTAAAAAGATTAAACCCCAAAAGTTCAGCTAGTATACTGTTTTAGTTTGAACAGTAAATTCTTAATATTATTTTTGATTTTCATTTTCTATAATTTTTTTTTACTAGATTCAGTGCTTTACTCTCAGTATTTCCTTATTTTCTGCCGCTTCATACTTTTAAAGCACGTTATATATAAGGCTATATATCAGGCGAATGGCGGCTGAATTCTAAGGGAGGAGATTTTTGTAATACTTACCCTACACTGGTACTGTAGAAGGCCTCTTCGAAGTTCACAGTCGGCATTCCCATCACAGACTGATCCATCGGGACACATTCCAGGATGTGGATGGCAGCCAAAAGACTGGTTGCCTAAGAAACCCTCAATACATTCGCCGCACGTAAAAGATCCCTAAATAAAATTCGATTTGAAAAGAACTGCAATATTTTATCTTGACCGTTATTGGACTAATGATTATATACACTTATGAAATTAGATTAAACAAGTATCAAACTGATTACCAGGAAATATACGGCTTTATTTTGTCCATGTGAATAATAAGCTTTAATAAAAAATATAACCTTTAATAAACTACAAACTTTAATAAATTGACTCTTAAAAAATTAACTCTTGTATTAAATTATTGTTAGTTACCATATTGATGATGCATTACGCATTTGATAATTAAATGAGTATCAAAGTGATTATCGAGAAATATACGGCTTTATTTTGTTCATGTAAATAATAAACTTTGTTAAAAATAAAAATAAATTATAAACTTTAATAGAAAAGGAAAATAAACTATAAACTTTAATAAATTTCTTGTGTGGTAAATTATTGTTAGCTACCATAGATATGATGCATTATGCATTTGGCAATTAAATCAGTATCAAAGTGATTATCGTGAAATATACGGCTTTATTTTGTTCATGTAAATAATAAAATTTAATAAAACCTGAAAATCAATCATAAACTTTAATAAATTTCTTGTGTGGTAAATTATCGTGAGCTACCATAGATATGATGCATTACGCATTTGGCAATTAAATAAGTATCAAAGTGATTGTCGTGAAATATACGGCTTATTTGTTCATGTAAATAATAAACTTTAATAAAACCTGACAATAAAATATAAACTTTAATAAATTTCTAGTGTGATAAATTATTGTTAGTTACCATAGTGATGATGCATGACGCATTTGATTATAAAATGAGTATCAAAGTGATTATCGTGAAATATACGGCTTTATTTTGTTCATGTAAATAATAAACTTTAATAAAAATGAACATAAAATATAATCTGTAGTAAATATATTTTGCGATAAATTATTGTTAGTTACCATTGGAGTGATGCATTACGCATTTTATAATTAAATAAGTATCAAACTTATTATTATGAAATATACGGCTTTATGTTGTTCATGTAAATAATAAACTTTAATAAAAATGAACATAACATGTATTTTACGTATATTAATAAAATAATAGTTATATCTTGTAATAAAATCATACTTGTATGTTGTGTTATAAATTATTGTTAATCACTGTCGGGATGATGCATTGCGAATTGGATGATTAAATAAGTATCTAACTGATTACCATGAAATATACGGCGTTATTTCTTTCATGTAAATTACAAACTTTAATAAAAATGAACATAAATATGCTTTATTTATTTTAATAAATTATACTTATATCTTGGGCAATAAATTATTGTTAATTAACACAATGTTGATGGAATTTGAATCTGAAGTTTAAATAAGTATCAAAGTGATTATCATGAAATATATTGTTTTATTTTGTTCAAGTAAGTAATAAACTTTAATTAAAATGAACAAAAAATGTATTTTACGTATATTAATAAAACTATATTATATCTTGTGCAATAAATTATTTTTAATCACTGTAGAGATAAGCATTGCGAATTTGATGATTAAAGAAATATCTAGCTATTTACCATGAACTACACGGCGTTATTTCATGCATGTAAATAATAAACTTTAATAAAAATGAACATAAAAAATACTTTATTTATACTAATAAATGATACTTATATCTTGTAATAAATTATTGTTAATTAACGCAGTGTTTCTGGCGTTTGAATTTGAAGATTAAATAAGTATCAAATTGATTTTCATGAAATATACGATTTTATTTTGTTAAAGAAAATAATAAACTTTAATAAAAATAAACATAAAATGTACTTTATCTACATAAATAAAAGTATATTTAAATATCGTGGGAAATAAATTACTTGTAATAACCCCAGTGTAATTGCAATGTGACTTTGATGATTAAATAAACATAAAACTGATTATCATGAAAAATACGTCATTACTTTGTTCATGAAAATAACAAACTTTAATAAAAATGAAAATAAAATATACTTTGCTTATATTAATAGAGATATATTTATATCTTGTGTAATAAATTATTAATAATTACCATGGTGTTGATACATTGCGAATTTTCTGTGCATCCTCCATTTCGTCCATCGTCGCATTCATTTAGATCGAGGCAAAGCTGTGAAAAACTCAACTCTATAAGCATATAAATACGCATGAATAAAAACACTGAATTATTCATTTATTTAAATAAATAATTCAGTGTATTCCAGTATCTTAAAATCTGAATAAGATACGAATTATATGACATTTAATTGTATAATAAATCATCATGCATCCATAGATATTTTGTGATAATATGAAATAATTACTTTACAGTAACTCCGATATTCATAGACTTCAGGAATTAAATGAAATATAAAGTATTAATGTTTGGCATGTAATAATATATAATTTTTGATGTTCAATCAAAGCATTTTACTGAAATCGGTTTTGCTAGAGCGACTTCGATTCCATTGGATAAAGTAAGAAAACAAAGAAATTTTTCGTAGGCGGAAATCGATTCTTCTCTGGAAAAATTTTTGTTGCGCTTAAAAGAAACAGATACTGAATCGTGATTTGGTTCCGAAGTTTTTTTTCGGAAGGACTAAGAATAAAAATCGCTGATTTTTGTTTAAAAAAATAAGCTCTATTAAATATAATAAGAATAACCGTTTTTAAGTTTAATGTGTTGACTTTCTAACAGAATATACCACAGATATGTTGCCGAAGGCATGAAGCCAAGGATATTTGGAATTCTAGTTCGTGTTAAAAGTTTCCGAAATTGTTTTAAGTTAAATAATAATAGAGCTTATAATCTTTATTTATTACATGTTATAAAATTTTACTTCATTTGAAATACAGATGGAATCAGCTGTATTTTAAATGAAGGGATTAAATCCGGGTTAATGTCTGGGAATCGAGCTCCGAATTTCAACTTTCTAGAGAAACTTGCTGACCCTTGCATGACCTGATCGTCATTTACAAGTCTCACAAGCTTCCCGCATGAAAAAACAAGCGCTCAAGAAAGACTCCAGATATAAGGAGGTCAAAATTAGTAATTCTTTATAATCTTGAACCCCTCTGTTCTCCGAACAGCTGCACTAAACGTGTAGCACCTATAAATCAGGATTTGTCATAATCTGAAAAAGAAAACTTCGTAACAGCTAATTTCACAAAAAATTCCTCTTGCCGACCGAGTATAAAAAAAATTCAGGTAGTCTCTTCTAACGAAACTACCGCGGGTTACTAACGTAGGACCTCTTATAATTGCTTACCTCTTTTGTGTGTATGTATGTGATATGTCTATATATATGACAGACGTGAGGTTTGCATGTTCTCAGATTAATTTGAAGTCATAATGTTAATGCTGGTGGCGAGTGGTAAGTAGTCTAAATCCAATAAACAAACATAGTTCCAACTAAATCAAGCCAATTTATTTCACTTTCCAGCAACCACTGATCCAAGTAGCGCATATTTGAGCTCTCGCCATTTTCAAATTATGGACCCAGCTGACACGCGTCCACTAGCAACGATTAAATCCCGCCGTCTGATTAAACGCTATTGTTTTTCTGCCATCCAAAGCCACCGCGCATGCCCACATGATCTCTGTGACGCATACACCGGCGATGAACCATAGGCGTGGCCACAGATGTCAATCAATCCAAAGGGAATTTCTCCGATTTCTCTCGATGTATTTCGAACCAAGATATGAGAATAGTGGCGAATTACGCCACTACAATAAATTAATTACTAAGCCCCCTTTAAATTTAGAATAATTATTTCGTTCCCGCTTAAGTCCGACATATATATATATATATATATATATATATATATATATATATATATATATATATATATATATATATATATATATATATATATATATATATATATATATATATATATATAATATATATATATATATATATATAATATATATATATAATATATATATATATATATATATATATATATATATATATAATATATATATATATATATAAAATATATATATATAATATATATATATAATATATATATATATATATATATATATATATATATATATATATATATATATATATATGTCAGACTTTTGACTCATTCTGTTACTTTTCTGTTTAACTGTTCATTGCTTGCCCAAGCGATACAGACTAGGTTTGGCATGCTGCCAAAACTATAACTCTCGACGTAGGATATCTGAAAGTTTACATTCCTTAGGACAGTTATGGAGGAACGTAATCCTACGTTAAAATGAATCCCACATTTAGTACTACCGGAGAATGTCAGAAGGCTTAACTGCAGTGCAATATTTAATGAAAAAGAGTCATTAATATTGAATCGCATCTACTCTGATACTGTATTCCTTATAAACCTGGGTACATTCAATTTCATTTTAACAGGACCTTTTATCCATTATGCCGCTTGTTAGACCGCTAAAACTGTATTCACAAAACCTCATAAGTGAAATTACTGTGATAGTCTTATAATACATTAAGACTATTGTACAGATCATCCTTGCATTATTCATTCATCATTTTTCTTGTTAATCATATATCTCCACATCATAAGAATCAATATGCTTTTACATCATTTACGTATTAATATGTACTTAATAAAATTATCTGTTACTTACCTGTCGTACAGATCTAGCATATTCAAGTCCAATACCTTGGATATCGCGGCCAGTATAACCGGCGGGACATGGTCCACAACGAAATCCCGGTGCAATATTTAAACAAGATGTCTGGGGGTGGCATGGCCTAGCAAGTTCACACTACATAGAGAAAAGAAAAAAAAATAGAATAAGTATTGCATTCGTATGAAAATGAGTTACCTTGTTGCGAAACCTTGCATTAAGTTTATAAAATTCTGGTGTTTCTCAAATTATTATATAGAAGAGCAGTATAGCTCCAGAAAGAATTCATGTTTTTCAAACTGAATTCATGCGCTCAGTTCCACATCCAAATAAATACAATAAGTGACTTCTGCGCTATAATAACACGGAACAAAGTTTTATTTAAATGCATGCATGCTAGAGACTGAACCAAAAAAGATTTTACAGGTTTAAAACAGCAATATCTCTGCCTGCACAAAATGTTTTACAGAATATCACGGATGGATTTTGTGTCGCAAGTCATGAAAGTGCAGACTGTTCCATTAGAAAAATAGATACCTTTTGTTTAAGGGGGTCCGGGACACATTTTGAAAAAAAATTTATTTATTGATTTAAAATTTTGAATTTTTTGGGATTGTTAACCATATAATTTGTAAACAAAATAACAGCATAAAACTTCTCAAAAAGTTTTTAAAAAATTTTAAAGTTCAAAATTTTTAATAAAAGTGGGGTAATTTAAAATCATTATAACTCGAAATATTATTTGTCGAATTTCAAATTTTATTTATTTAATTAAATAGAAATATTTTAGTTTTAATTTTAATTCACCATTTTTTTAAATATTAATTTTAAAAAAATTAAAAATATTTAGATTAAAAATTACGAAAAAAATTATGTAACTTATATTCAAAAAATCATATTTTCAAAAGTAAATACTTTTTTCAAATTTGCTTAATCAAAATTAAAGTAAAATAGTTGAAGAAGACATGTTACAAGTTTCAACCATTTATCTTTAACGGTTCTTGACTTATAACAATTTAAAGACGAGAAATGGGGAAAAAACCCATCATTCAGAAAAACGCACTTACAGGTTTAAACATAGATTGGCTATTAGAATTTTGAAAAAAAATAATAATAATTTCTCCTGTACTAATTAAGATAAAAACATGATATAAACGCCATTTTAAGCGCAAAAGAACACAAAAATTTTTTCAAGCAATAAATTTTTTTTCGAAATTTCGAACAATTTTGTGTCCTGGACCTTTAACTATACGTCACATTCATTAAAGCATTGCAATGGCTTTGGTGTCTAATAATGGAAAAACTTATCACACTGGGACAAAGCGGGAGACAGCATATGCCATATTTGGAAAAAATCTAAATATGTGCGTCTTTTGAAATACTGCATATACTATTGCATCATGACATTTTATCGCCTGTCTGCCGTACACAAACGCCTTCGTAACGGAATTCTTTTTACATGAAAAAAATTACTTGTATTTTCAAGCATAATCCAGCTGTACTGTTACTGTGTTATTGTTGCTAATGCCCCCTGGTTGGAGATTCCATTCGGCAGGTCCTAATAGGCTATTGGGCTGAAAGGGGCGGCTCCTGATTTGAATTAGCACCACAAGGGTCGGAGTCCGACTTGGCTAAATGACCGGTCCCGTAATTTTGAATCCAGTAAGTGACAACATCGGAACACTTGACCCCGCACGTCCAGAGGTAAAATTGAGACCTTGGAGGACATTGCAGCCACGACCTATTTTACGTACCCCGGCCACCATTAGGGAACACGGTGGTGGATTTGCAGCGATGAGCATCGAACAAGGGAACGTTTGATGCTCGTCGTCCCTTCAGTGGTCCGCTTCCCTTGCCAACTGACCTACATCACCCTTACTGTTACTGTAATGTTACCATGATATTAATTACTGTAATGTTAATCAGCCGTCATTATACAATCACCCTTAAATTTTTAGACATATTTGGTTTACTTCATTGAATTAATCTCGTATTGCATGGAGGTCCGTGTTGGACGTTAAAAATTAAAAGCACTTAACTTCGTTTTGCAGATCTATTATTTAAATAAAAAATTTATTCTATACAGAGTAATTTAGAATGTTTAGCATGTCGATATATATGTCAGTTCCAAACAGCTGCAGAAAATTGTTTTTATCTGAAATCTAAAGAAAGCGTTGTCATAATTTTAAGCCATAAACTTTGGAATACTTAACGGACCTAGCTATTTTAAATTCTTCTTGGCATGCTTTAATAGCTTTGACGCATTATCCTGTCACCGATAAACAAATGAGCTCAACCTCTTTATCTAGAGAGTTTATTTTGTTTACAATGGCAATGAAAAGAACCTGTTTGAGGTGAGGGTGGAGAAATGCCGTGGTTCGTAATTTTTCTTAAGACTAATGTTAAAAAAAATCTGATTATAAATAGTGAATTGCTATGGTTTAAATATATCATATGTTTGGAGTATTGGCATTTCTGCTTTTACAAAATAGTTTAATTCATTGTATTTAAATGCTCGGTGATATTAGAATATTATGAAGAAAATTATTTAGGGTTGGTTAAAAAAAATCTACGCAGTTAGTCTTCGGTGTGGTATTTCACTGATAAAAAATTTAATCGTCGTGCATATTAAGTAAGCCCTTACCTCTGTCTTAGACCTGATATAATGGACTCGAACATTAACCCCTCAGCGGGCGCGCCCGTGTACAAAGTGCAACATTTTCGTAATTTTGAATGGTTTGTTTTTATATGTAAGGTTTGAATGTTCTAAGCAGTTTCTATTTATAGCTACATCCTTTCTAATCCAGGTCTGATTTTTCTACCCTTGTATTCATTTCCATTCATTGTTAGTCGTGATTTAACCGTGGTAAATTTTCAATTATACTGGATTACAATATGACAAAAGCAGGAGTTGATGGAGTCGATCCAATGTGCAGCTATTACACGGTATCCCGCATATCACGAAGATGGACAATCTGATTATTTTTTAGGTTTTTGGACGTAATAGGTATCCATTCGCATGTTGTCATTAGATCCAATATACCGGACAATTTTGAAATAAGGCGATTGTATCTGCATTCTTTGGCCTTTAATTATAAATATATCTCAATATTATAAACATTTTATATCCTGTCATGAAACGTAGAATTATTATTTTCAATTTGAAAAATAACATGTTTATTACAAAAGGAATAATCAAGGTCGAAAGAGACGTTGCACCTTGTGCCTGCTGGTGTTCCAAAAATTGGCGCGCCTGCTGAAGCGTTAAACGACTTCAGCAGGAGTCAGGGGAAGTGGTGGTTAAAGTGTTATTTCTAACACTCGTAAATGCTTTGCTGCTTAAGAAAGCCGAAAAGTATGTACTATGTGCAGGTTCCGGAATTTGCAATTGGTGGTCTGAGGTGTTTTCTTTTCTTAGATCTATTACTCAGGCTGGATAGAATGCATCATCTGCAATTCGAACACAACGTAAATGTGTAGACGGGGGACAAATATATCTAGATCGAAAGACTAACTACTCGCAAATACATAAGGATACGCAAGAAGGATTATTTTCTTCCTGACGATACTGGTTTCTTCTACTGTGAACTTTAGAATTAAAGCATCAAGATTATAACACCGACATAGTGTTATGAAATGAGACAATTCTTACCTTCATAGGAATGATTTGTACTCTCTAAAGAATTAAATTTAATCGCATGCAACTTAATTTCAGATATTGCATTCCAAGTCTATAAAGCAGCATAAAGGAATTCCCAGAAAAGCGTCAAACAAAACCAACAACATATTTATGGTATTTATATTTGATCTCGTAGAGTCTGACGTTCCTGCCTCACATGCTGCAGGTATGTAAAACAGCAAACGGCCCCTACCCTAGGCTTCTGAAAACTGGGTGTTGCCCTCGTTACAGGCAGTTCTTGGAACTGTCAATTAGTAGAATTATGCCCGACTCTGTGAGAGACGAAATGTGAAACCAAGTACCGATTCTCCCGCGGTCATATACTATCCTTGTCAAAGCCAAAGTATTCCTTTATCTCCAATATATCCTCTGATATTCGAAGATCATTGAATCGATGCCATGACTTATGAAAATTCATTTGTAAAGCCAAGCATTTAAATGATCATTTGGGAGACATCTTATCAATTCATATGCAGGCAGCTAATATTACTATAATAAATTTTTTTTAGCCTTTTAACTTAAGCACATTGCAAAAACTATTCTTTTAGTCTTAATAATAATAAAATAAACATTTGCAACTCCTCTTCAATATATTCATGCTATAGAACCATGGATACATAACTCTTAAAAAATTTCATAATAGCCAGTTTAGCACAATTTTAATAGGATATATACAGGGTGTCCGGGCTAAAGATATCCAAAAGTCATGACTTATTTTTACCGAAATACCCATTAGAATTTTTAAAAAAATATTTAAATAGAAAGAACATCTCACAAAGTTTTAATATCAATCATAGATTTCTATCATGGTATCACAGATTTCGATGTGTGCATCTTTTGTAGCGCGCAAACGTCTAAAGGGTAATTCATTTCTATCCAAGTGTTTCGTAGCATGTCAGGCGTTAAAATTTTTTTTGCTTATGGATTCATTAAATCCGTTGTGTATAAACAAAAAATTGAAACTGTGGATGAGTTGAAGAAGCGTATCATTCAAGCAGTTCGTGTAATAACTCCTGATATGCTACGGAACACTTGGAGAGAACTGGATTACCATTTAGACGTTTGTTGTGCTACAAAAGGTGCACAGATCGAAATATATGATAGTATGTTAGAATCTATGACTGATATTAAGACTTTGTGAGAAGTTATTTCCATTTAAATATTTTTTTAAAAAATTCTAATGAATAGTTCCGTAAAAACAAGTCATGACTTTTGGATACCTTTAGCCCGGACACCCTGAATTAAGTATCAAGTAATATATCCATACATTTTTTATAATGCATTGCGAAACGATCTTAATAGAAATTCTTTCTTTCGAAAAAAATAGCAGATAAGAATGAAATGGTTGCCTTTTTTATGATTTAAGTAGAAATATTTATAGCAAATCATTGTTTTTTGAAAAATATTTTAAGTAATAGAGGCATCTAATACTGGTTTAAGTCTTTGTAAAATGAACTTACGGAACAGTATTTTCTGAGTAGTTTTACTAAAATAAGCTAAGAAAAAGAATGATTGTATTAAGATATAAATCTGAATATTCCTCTTCCAACAAATACCCAAAAACCTTCTTTTGAATTTCTTTTCATTTTGTAGGAGTCTTTCCATTTCTCAGACTCAAGGGAATATTTTGCTTTATGATAATATATTAAACATGAGAAGATACCTTTTGCATTGTTGAAAAGGAACATTTATTCGAAATAAAATATGTAGTTCAAAATGTTCTATGTTCAGAATAGTTTGTGTACTATGTTTATATTCCCCCATTTTGAAAATATTGATTCTGAAAGCATTTTAGATTTATTTTCAGCCCTTTTTGTGATATTGGAACAAAAATAATGCTTTGTGTTCTTTGAATAATCAATATCATATGTAGTTTTATTTTATGAGTCTAAAAACTTAGATTTGTGTAATTACATAACAGACTTTGAATCATACAGTTTAATTGAGATAGTTGGAACCATGTTATTTCTCAAAAATTTCTTGACTTCATTATAGAACGCAGTATAATATTTTAATAAAATACAGGTTAATGGGTGAACGGGGTACTCAATATATTTCATTTTTTTAGGAAAACGCTAAAAATCTTTCTTTGCTGGTTTGTATTGAAACACACAGATCTATTTGTAATAATAATGTACCCTTATGAAATATGTTGACAGACAAAAACTTTCGTATTTAGTCAATCCACCACATGACAATTTTTTAAGCACCTTGGCATGTTATCAGTATGTGTTTTACTTCCTCCATCTACTTTAGAGGATGATTGAAGATAAAAATAATCTTAGTTTTGTTGACGTTTCAGGGATCACTTCCATTACCACTTCTCTTTTCGGCTTCAACCCATTCTTAATAGAATTCAATCCACCAAGTTTCTCTACCAATTCAACAATGGCACATTCTTTTCCAGCGGCATGACTTTTACTGGTTGAACGCACATGGCAGGGAGCAAGATCTTGCATGACAAAGACAGTAAGACAAAATAGAACAGTTGAAGCTTCAGCTTGTCCTCGACAATTAACTTTAGAAAACTATCTGTCATAGGATGTCGGTTGCGACCAGATATATTACCTTCGCTACTGAAAGCTGGCGTTCCCTATCTCTCATCTACAATCCTCTATTGTCACAAGCTGACAGTGAGAACCTTTACAGATCCGGAAAACAAGACCCATAAGAAATCTGGGAAAATTTGATGTAAAATAACAAATAATGAAATATCAAGGACTAAGGAATTAATGGGGTAATGTGCTGTCACAAGCACTGTGAAATTACCCTCAAAGCAAATCAATGTTTTTCCCTAACAGTTGATTTCAAATTCCCCTTACTTTTTTATTTTCCTAATTTGACCTTATGATCTGTGCCCCCAGATAATGCAAATCTAAATCCATCTTCTCTATTAAAAATGCCCTGCTTTCGCCAAATGTATATTTTTTACTCCTCTGGAAATATAATTTAGTAAATAGGTTTTTATATAACTTTTTTTTAGAATCAAGACCTCTAATATTTCAAAGAATTTTCAAAATGTTTTACAACTATATCCTAGAAGCTGTAATTCTTACATATAAAAATCGTATAAAACTCACGTATTACAAAAATTAATTAATTATTGAATTAATACATGAAATTAAATAAAGCAAAATCTGTACGTCATTAGACATTATTTGTATTTACATCACATAAAAATAGTCCCAAAGAAATGATCATAAATATTTGTCATATGATTTCTGGGCTGCAAACATAAAAGAAATTTAATTTATGAAGATATTCCATCGTGTAAAAAGGTTAAATATGGTTATTCTAGAACGTGTAAATGAATCTAACGGCAATACAATAACCCTTTTTGTGACAATAAGAAGGCTGCTTTACAATTAAATTATTTATAAAAATGATTCAGTGAATGAGATAGAAGAAATGTCTATTTTTAAAACGAGTGAACGAGATGTCTTTTTTAAAATTTCCTTATTTTAATATGTGGACAATATTCAATGTTGTTGATGGAAATTAAACAACTTGTACAGAAGGTCGTTCGCACTTTATGGAAACGATTTTGATAGTTAAGTTTTATGTATAAATGCCGTATTTTATGCGATGATTTGCTTCTATCTGATAACCATGGATCTTGACAATAGCTCTAGCTCGAATTTTCCATGAAAGTAAATTTTTGCTTAGTACTGTCATGTCAGTTTTACCTCATTCCTCTTGGACCATTTTCCAAAGTCCGTTCAGTGTTCTTAAATGCCGTTTTCCTCACGCACGTATTAAAAAACCGAAATCGAAAAAGTCCATTGGAGAAGAGTCACGTACTTTTACAGGTATTTCATTTATATGGGATACATTTTTTTCCTGTTTCTGATTCTTTCTTTGCTAAATAAGTGGCAGTTGTTTTAGACGTGTGACTAGAGACTTTGTCCATAAGAAGCTTAACTTTATCAATGTCCTTTCCATATAAGGCTGGAATTTCTTCTTCAAAAATTGGTTCTAAAATATTCTGCTGATAGTAGAGTGAATTAATTTTGGCTTTACCTGAGACTTTTTTTTATTTTTAATTTGTCGTTGTAACAAAATCCTGTTACTATCATGAACTCCTTTGAGAATTTTTCTGTACACTGATGTAGCCATTTCGTACGGTCATTCCCGTCAGTTGAGCAATAGAAAATTGATCTTTTTTTACTACAGTCACTTAAATACACCCATCTCCATCGAGTGTTATCACAAATTTTCCCGTTTCAGCAGCTAGGTGTTTTTCATATAATTTTCTACAATTTGTTTTTCTTTCAGCAATATGCTTTGGTAAAATCAGATGAACTTTAGGTTTAAGCATCTTTTTTATCTTCAAATCTTTATGAATGATTTTACTTACAGTGCCAGAAGACATTCCTAGTTTGGATGCAATGGATCTTTGAGTCGGCGTATTTTCTTTTAGGATAGACTTCACTTTCTTGATACTTACCTGCGTTCGAACATTCTTAGGATGAGGTTTAGTGGTCATGTTTTCCTTTTTACTTTCAGTTAGACGTCTTTTCCCTTTCAAATTTAATATATTATAAATACCTATTTTTGAAATGCAATAACCGAAATTTTTCACCGCTTTATAATTTGTTGATACGAATATTTCTCCCTGGAAAGTGCAGTTACTTAACCTTCGAGCCATCTATCAATTTTCGAAGCCATTTTCAAAATAAATCTTTTATTTTACATTCCAATCAAAGCAAAACAATAAAAGACGATTTTTCTGAAGTTGCCAAATATTTATATCAAAATGCAAATGCTAAAAACAAATTACAAAATCGTTTCCATAAAGTGCGAACAACCTTCTGTATATGTTTTACATTATAGAAACAAACTGAAGTTAATACATTTACACTCAAAGATCCCCTTAACATCGGATGACTAAATGAAAAGAATACTGGTGCAAGTTGATTAATGTTGTAAGTTGATTAATGTGCAAGTAAGAGCAGTATTATTCTATTATAAATATAATTTTTAATTTTTCCTACCTGAGGTGTGAATTCACGTTCATCAAGAGCTTCAAATATTCAGAGCATAAAAATTTTATTTGTAAGACACTTAAAAACAAAAATTACCGAAAATGGTGGGACCAATTATATTTCATTATTTTCATATAAGTAAATATGGATAAATGTAGTATTAATATTAAATATGTACTGTGTATAAGTGGTGATTTTAACGGCTTGGCAATATTTTCTCATGCCCAAATAATTTAATCCTTCTATTAAAAGGACATTTAAATTGTTAAACATAGTGATATTAACACATGCCTGAGAAATTATGTGACATCTTATTTTCCCGTGCAATGGAAAAAGTGTATAAAATCAATAACCTGCCATATTTATACGTCTTTGAATCAATAAATAATTTGACACATGAAAGTAAAAGTGAAAAAATAATTTCTTTTCAGTGAAAAACCTCAGTGCAAGAGAAATTCGGCTACGTTTCGATACATCATCAAACCTGCCAATTTTATACTCGTTAAATTTAAGCCCATTGTTCAATGAACATCCTACTCAGAGAACATTTATTCTAAAGTTTTATTTAAAGATAGTAGTTTTTCTTTACTTGAACATTAACCTTTGGGCCCCTTGTATTACTTCTATTATATAAATTGAAACAAATGTCAGCCGTTTGGATGAACAGCATTTCATTTCGTTTTACCATCTTATGATTGCAGTGGTTTTTGTTTTTATTCCGATACGTTCATTTGATTCAAGTAGCGAAATGCAATTTTTATTAACACAAGGAATAAACCACTTTTTTCTATTTTTTTTTCAAATTTATATGGTTGTATTCATTGTTGATAGCCAACCAGTCAATACTACAGATGACGATTAAGTTTGGACTCATACGTTGTTTGTGGTTAAGATATATTCTCTATTTAATTCTAATAATCCCATCACTAAAGCATTCTTAAGGATTCTTACTTATAAACGTCTTATTAGAATGATAGACCAGTTTGGATTGAAACGTTGTTTGTGGTTAAGATGTATTCTCTATTTAATTCTAATAATTCCATCACTAAAGCATTCTTAAGGATTCTTACTTACAAACTACTTATTTTAAAGATGGACCAAATCTATTTCATTATTTTCATATTTGTATGGTCGTATTCATTGATGGTAGCCCAACCAGTCGATACCACAGATGACGATTAAGTTTGGATTGAAACGTTGTTAGTGGTTAAGATGTATTCTCTATAATTTGTAAGGTATACACAAGATTCGATTCACAAGAATCGAACTTTTGAGTGAATTAAAGAAGCTGCTTTAGATATGCTAATTTCGGCATACGCGCTTAGTATAAATACCACGCAGCGTCATTAATGAAAAAGGGAGGTTGTTAAGGTTGAAAAGGTGTTATCCTGCGCTAGTGCTTAGCGGGCCAGAAGTTTACGTGGCAGTACTGCTGGTTTGACTTACTGTTCGTGAGTATAAAAATATATTGTTCTTGAAAGCTGTGTTTATACATTCCGTACAAGTAGTACGCATGCTTATTGCTGTAAAAGCCAATTATATGTGCAACGAATTCAATAAACATTGTTTCATGTATAAACTGTGTTTGCTTCAAATTCAAATAGAGTGCCACTTCAAATTATATACACCCAAGTCTGGGTAGAAGTGAGCATAGAAACTCTATACTGGCGCCCGAACAGGGACATGTAGTGAAAAAAATACATACTAACTACAGATAACAACTAACTAACATACTAACTTCACAAATCATGACACATGGGCATTATAAATTGGGGGAGAGCAGATACAAACAGTCAAGAAATGTCATGCTGTGCAATTGTGTTGACAATTTTAACTAAAATAAGTTTTTTAGGGCGCAGTTGGCCAGCCCAGTATCCGCAACTCTGCAAATCCACTGTGTGATGGTGTCACCTGGACCCTTCGGGGTTAGTTTTGTAAAATGGTAGTGGCGTTTTTCCTCCACACAACGTGTGGAAGGTTTTTTGGCTTTGCCACCCATTATGTAAAAAGTCAGACCAGCACGCGTTTTCAATTAGTTAACTGAAGCCGTTCAGACCTCAGTTACCTAATTTTTTTTTTCGAGGGAGGCCAGTGTAAGGTATACACAAGATTCGATTCACAAGAATCGAACTTTTGAGTGAATTAAAGAAGCTGCTTTAGATATGCTAATTTCGGCATACGCGCTTAGTATAAATACCACGCAGCGTCATTAATGAAAAAGGGAGGTTGTTAAGGTTGAAAAGGTGTTATCCTGCGCTAGTGCTTAGCGGGCCAGAAGTTTACGTGGCAGTACTGCTGGTTTGACTTACTGTTCGTGAGTATAAAAATATATTGTTCTTGAAAGCTGTGTTTATACATTCCGTACAAGTAGTACGCATGCTTATTGCTGTAAAAGCCAATTATATGTGCAACGAATTCAATAAACATTGTTTCATGTATAAACTGTGTTTGCTTCAAATTCAAATAGAGTGCCACTTCAAATTATATACACCCAAGTCTGGGTAGAAGTGAGCATAGAAACTCTATAAATTCTAATAATTCCATCACTAAAGCATTCTTAGGGAATTACTATTTATAAACTTCTTATGAGAAAGATAGACCAAATCTATATAATTTTTTTTCAAACTTGTATATTCGTATTCATTGTTGGTGGCCCAACCAATCATTGCCAAATATAAAAGTTAGGTTTTGACTTATACGATGTGAGGGGTTAAGCTGCATTCTATACATAATTCTAATCATCCCATCACTAAAGAATCATTAAAGAATTCATACTTATAAACAAACTACTTAAAAGTATTTTATAGAAAAATATAGAAAATATATACAATTAAGGATAATATGAAGGAAATTAATCTGATACCTCATCGATATCCTCGCAGTATGTTCCATTTCCGGAAAATCCTGGTGGACAAGGACCGCATAAGTAACCAGGATTTGTTTCGGTATTAAGGCACTGTACACCTCGCCAACAAGGATTTTCCGAGCAACGATCGGCTGGTTTACAAGTAACACCGTTGCCAGTGTATCCTGGAGGACACGCTCCACATCGATATCCATTTTCGACGTCGTAACAGCGTACTCCTAACGGAAAGAAATACGAGCAAAATATCGTTAATCGGACACAAGACAGAAGTTCTTAACCATGAATTTTAATTAATACTAGTTGGTACCCGTCAAAACATGACGGCTAGATAGTTAATAAATGTACTAATACACAAACTACACTCAACACATCATTGCCAAATGGTGAAAATCATAATAATGCGCAGAAGCAAATTAATGCGTTTAATCGGCCGAGTACTTAGTGAGTATCTAAAGCCAGATTTAAAAATGTCACTGAGCATGCGCAGAAAGCAATTATTTTTTTAATTCTAAATTATCGCTAAATAAACTGCGCGAAATAAACAATTTCTATCAGGTTTAATCTTATATTTCTCAAACATAATTATCATAAAAATAAAAATGGCAGAGAGAGATCTTCTAGAGAGACTCTACGGAATAAAACGTGTATATCATTAAAACATGTCACTGTGCATGCGCAGAAATCAATTTTTTAATTGTGAATTATCACTAATTAATAGAAATTGCGGTTACAAAAACAAAATTTGACAAATCTACAGATTACAGTCTTTCCTTTAAGACCAAAATGAAGTAAATTGATGCAGTAGTTTTCTCTCACGGACTGCCCAAAAAGTAGGCTTAGAAACTTAAATATATAGACTGCGTTAATTTTACTATTAAAATCTACTTTCCTTTGGCTGATTCTACTGTATTGCAATGGATACCTGCTCACTGTGGCATTGGGGGAAATGAAAATGTCGATTTCCTATCAAAGAAAGGAACAACTATTCGGCAAACTTCTAGTAATCAAATGGCATTCAATGCCGCAAAAATCCTAATCAAGGTCTGAGAGTGTTTCACTAGTCCAAAGCCCGTTGTTTCAGATTTTCCCCGTCATGTAGCCTATTAATTGGGCACGATTGTTTCAATGCCCACCTTCACAAAATTGGTTTTAGAGACTCTCCTGTCTGTACTCTATGTGCCTCTGGACAGTGTATGGATAACAAGCATATCGACGAATGTACTGTATTAATGGATTTTAATTCTATTGTTCTGAAGTATTCGGAAGCTAGACTAAGGCTAATGGCTTAGTGGCCAAATCCCTGGCATTTGTATAAATAAATAAATAAATATTCTACTTTCCATTTATATTCTCGGTTGTTATAGCTTCTCCTATATAACTATTCTTCATTTATATTAACAATTTCATTTCGAACTATAAATGAAACTTTTAAATATTCAAAACGTAGTTCTATGATCAGATTTCTTTCTCTTACTGTTACATATGGGAAATCTTTTAAATTTTAAATAGACAATGCATGTCATATTATGTAGTTGATAAAGCTGTATTAGCTGTATGAACTAGTATACCACTTTTTGAAGCTATACATTCTGATGCATAAGGCCGTAGTATGGTCAAATATAAAAGAGCGAAACTTGAGACTTATCGTCTCTTAAATCCTGTATCTTCATGTATGTTAAAAATTTTATTCATTTATATTGCATGTAGAGCTGTTAATGTGATAAATCCTCAAAGAAATATTTTCTGGAAGTTTCAGCGACTGTCAAAGCTCGACATCAATATATACGTAAGGTATGTGCACATGTACATGTTTATTTATGCAGAGTAAGAAGAAATATGAACCGTGTAAGCCAGACAGAAATTACGCATGCATACACACGCGCGCATATGTACATAAGTTTGGACAAAGAAAGAAAGAGACGAATATATATTTCCTGCTTGTGAAAATCTCTTTTAAACATTAATTCATGCTATATTATAGGGTTCAAATTTTAAAAACATGTCTTACTGTCGACTTTAAATGAAGAGACAATCTGCTTTGAAAACTATTTTTATTACTGAGCTGTATAAATAAATAACTCAGATAAGAAGAGTAGAGACAATTCTAACGGATTTACTTTTAACTTAAAAAAAAACATAATATTTCTTTTTAAATATGCCAAAAGTTTTAAAGGATTCAAAACATATATCAGGGCATGGCTTATTGATACATTCCTAAAGCCCATTTAGTTGAAGGTCCCACGTTCAATGTCGGTGATATTCATGTTTTATTTCCCTTGAAGGAAATATTCATAAATGCTAGAAAGTGTATAAAAGACTTTTAAATGCTTATAACTATTGCTTAAATCATATATTTTTTCCTTAGAAATGTAAAATAAATCTTATAAATTTCTCCATTTGGAATGCCAATATCTATGCAAAGGTAATTTCATTAGTTAAACCAAATAATTTGATTATAAAGTTATTGGACTATATACAGGATGATTTTATTTTAAACTGACAGTACTCAGAGACATCTGTAGCGCAATCTACCAGCCGGAATTCCACCAAAATTGATAGGACTAAGGACGACATGGGAGTTTTACATGAAAAAAAATAGTTACAAAAGTCTCCGATGGGGGAAGATACTGCGCTCTTGTTATCAGAGCACACTAGAATTTGCATAAAAGGCAAGTAAAACATCAAAAATGTTCATCACAGTCCGGGATATGTTGTCCTTTAGGGCCGCCAAATTCGAGACTCCACCAAGATACACCTTAGACTTTAAATAACCCCACAGAAAAATGTCACATGGGTTAGGTCCGGGGAACGAGGTGGCTATGTAAGTGGAAAAAAGCGACTGATGACCCTTTCTTCTGTAAAGTGAAGGCGCAACAGATTCCGCACTTTATAGCGCGAAATACTGGCGCTGCTGTCGACTACATAGTCGTGAATTTGTATTTTGGCGTTTTACTTGCGTTTTATGCAAATTATCGGGTGTGCCGACAACAAAAGCGCCATATATTCCCCTATCGGTGACTTTTGGGACTATTTTTTTTTCACGGAAACTCTTTCCCATATCATTCTGTCCCTCTATCAAATTTGGTGGAATTTCGGCTGATAGATCGCGCTACAGATGGCTCTGAGTACTGTTAATTTAAAATAAATCACTTTGTACTTAACATGAAACCTGAGGACATTTTTCGGTACATTCTTAGAGTATTAATTTTGTTTTAATGTTAGTGTCCAAGGATATGAAATTCGCATTTTTTGATACAATCCGTAGATCGTCCATTTTCTCCAACCAAGTGTAATACTCTTTAAATTAAAAAAATCTTAATGATAAACTTCAGTCGAAACTCACCTTCAAAACAAGGCCTGTCGTTGCAAGTGACGTACTTCGTGCAAGTAATTCCGTCTCCGGTGTATCCCCTGGGACAAGGGCCGCAACGAAACCCATCGGCCGTGTCTGCACACTGAACGCCAGAAAAGCATGGGTTATCTCGGCAGTGCCTGTGAACTGAAGTAAAAAATGTTTAAATATACTGAGTTAAAAACCATGATTTGTTAAAATACTTTATAAGCTTATCACATTTTCTACCGCAAAAGCACGTACCACGCGCATTCTGCTCCCTTAGTAATATCATGCTAATTGAAGTCGTTATTTAGCTAAAATAGTGACTATGTTTTTTTTCTTTCATCTGTAATAAAATAAATGGGCTGCAAATATGCTTTTGCCTTAGAATACTCTCTACATTTGGCTGCAGATTAAGCTGTAAACTTTTTAATTTTCTTTATTATAAATTGGTCTGTACATGTTAATTTTTGTCACGTTTTTGTAGCATTGTTTTAAAGTACATGAAAATGTCATATTTTTGAATAAAATCTAACATAATGGTAGTTAAAATAATATATACCTATACATCTAATATTATAATATATACTAGATATAAGAAAGTACAATCTATATTATGGTGGTCCACCTTTTGCCGCCTAGTGTATGTAAGCGGCCAAAACTAGATAAAATAACTACCCTTCCAGGAAGCGATCAGTAATTAAAATATTAAAATAAGAAAAAGAAAGCATGATATATATATATATATATATATATATATATATATATATATATATATATATATATATATATATATATATATATATATATATATAATACACCAATAACTATTAATTATATCAAAATTAGATATTGAAACACTTTATAAAATCAAACAAACTTATGTAGTAAAAGATGCCAAAATGTTACGACATTGGCAGTGTTGCATCCACGCCGCTATTACATCATATCAATTTTTCTTTCATTCTTATCATATTGGATGCAACAAAGTAACTGCTCAAGTGCCATAACAGAATCTGCATGATTCGGGGCTTCAACAGTTTTTCACGCTTTTCTGAGTATTTTACTTTTATTTGTGCTTGCCCCTGAAATGATGTCGTCGTCAGCGCAGATTTGATTACCGTGGCCATCAACCTGTGCCACTGATTCGGGTTCTTCATTCTCAACTATTTCATCTCAACCAAAAATATTTCATAGAATTTTGTCATTTTCTTCAGCGAATTTCCGTTATTGTTTCGAAGACTTAGGGCTTGTTCACACAGGAGTCCGGTAGCGGAAGCGTACAAGGAAAGATGGCGCTGAGACGGAAATGAACCAATCATAGGCGTTAAAAATTTCGTTGCTAATCGTTTGGAGGTTTGTCAATGGTCAAATATATTTCAATACTTTAACGCTTCCACTACCAGACTCCTATGTGAACAAGCCCTTAATGTACAGACGCATATTTTTATTTTTATTTTTTATAGGTTTTACTTTAGCGTATTCCCATTTATATTCAAAGTAAATAAGGATTTCTGTGACATTAATTATAAAGAACGTGTAGACTTTCTTTTCAGTACCATATTTTATAGGTTTTCTATAACGCTGTGATCGTCCATGGAATTAAATGCCATAGATGGGATATATTAACATAAAAATAGCCAAGGAAAAAGAATTTGAAAATATATAATATACAACATATGCTAATACGAAGGGGTTTGGCTTTTAATTAGGGTGAAAAAGGCAAGTCCCATTTTATAGGTTTATATGAAATTGTCTATTAACGATCACTAAAATTTTATTTGTCAAAAAGATAGAAATCAGCATCCAGTATGCCCCAATTAATGTGTAAGAGTTAATTTGTATTTCATAATTTAGAACGTGTACAATGTCAATGTGAAATTAACATGCAAAGAGGTTTCACTTGATCTTTAATAAATAACCGATTTTTATCATTTCTAATTATTTTTTTGTGTTCCTGTATATCAAAACATTATTAGGAATAAACTTTACAATATTAAAAACCTGATTTCATTCCCATTTATACTTATTTAACGTTATGACATAACTGTTCTTGGGCATAAAAAGTATCTAAATGAAAAATCAAATTGAAAGTTAATAACAATAGTAGAATGATGTATCTAATATGACGTAATATAATGTATTTAAAGGAGGCTTTTCTGATGTTTAAATTCATCTTATTAAAACTATTCGCACTCCGCATCGTAAATCTTAATAATGCATATCATATTAAGGGTTATTAATGGGATATTTAAAACTTTCCTCGGTTTATTATATGTATATATAATTATATTTCTAAATGAGAATTTGCCTATATACTAACCACAATGTTTCCCTAGCTACAAAACTTTTCAACTGAAAGTAACGATTATTTATCATCCGAGGAATCTATGACAAATGAGTAAATATGGGACGTCACATATTATTAATGTCAAGAATTTGATAGATGATGATCTATTTCCCAGGGCATATTTTCAGAAAAAGAATATCTATTGAAATATAGATCGTTCCGCGTATGTCCTTTTTCTTTTTTTTCCATTTTCGTTATTCATTCTTTACTGACATTTCTTCATTTATCTTAGAAATATGTACTTAAGTACGTATTAAAAAACTGTGACTGTTTCTGAAAAAAAGTAAATAAGAATCATTCTCAATCGAAATTTAAATTATATGTGATAAACATTCGCTCGTCTTCGTTAATAACCTTCTTATTTTTGCTGAGAGATTTTCTAAATTTTAAGCAGATCACACTTCAGAAAGAAAAGTGTTTCCAGATAAAGCATTCCTACTCTTTCCATTAACCCTTCACCGGGCACGCCCGTGTATAAAGTGCAACATTTTCGTAATTTTGAATGGTTTGTTTTTACAAGTAATGTTTGAATGTTCAAAGCAGTTTCTATTTATAGCTGCACCCTTTCTAATGCAGGTGTGATTTTCTCACCCTTGTATTCCTTTCCATTCATTGTTGGTTGTGATTTAACCTTGGTGAACCCGCGATTATACTGGATTGCAATACGACAAATTTATGAGTTGATGTAGTAAATCAAATGTGCAGCTATTACACGGTATCCCACATATCACGAAGATGGACAATCTCGTTGTTTTTTAGGTTTTTGGACATAATAGGAATCGATTCGCAAGTTGTCCTTAGATGCATTAAACCAGACAGTTTTGAAATATGGCGATTGGATCTGCATTCTTTGGCCTTTAATTATAAATATATCTCAATATTCTCAACATTTTATATCTTGTCATAAAACGCAGAATTAATGTTTTCAAGTTGAAAAAAGAAAGTTTATTGCAAAAGGAATAATAAAGGTTGAAAGAGACGTTGCACTTTATGCAACGCGCGCCTGCTGGTTTTCCAAAAATTGGCGCGCCCGCTGAAGGGTTAAAAAAACTCATGTAACCTTTCGTTTAGTGTCGGTCTTCTCTTTATATGAAAACGGCGGACTGACCTCCAGTGCGCCTGCGTTGTAGAACAGGGTGTTTCAAAAAGAATTACCGATTTGAAATGAGTATATTACGAAAAATTTAAACATAGAAACATAAAATTAATTTAATGTTACATAGCTAATCAGAGTTTTTTGACAAACCAAATTAAAGGTGCTCAATATGCCCACATTTGGAGGCACGACATGTGTCTATATGGTACGTAAATTCGTCCCAAACTTTTGCGAGCATGTCTGCAAATACTGTTTCCACGGCTGTTATGCGTAACACAGACAACCCGTGTCTTGGAATTGTTCATACCATCGCCTAAAGCTCTGAGAGGTAGGAACTTCAATCTACCAGGGTTCTGTCGACGAAAATCACGCTGAACAGTTGTTACGGACTCACACTTTGCAAAGCGTGGGGCACAAAATGATTTCTGTTGTGCAGTCGCCATCTTTGCAAACACTGAAGTGACGGGCGAAGGAAGAGCGTTAGCGCTACTTGTCCACAACTGCGGGAAACTCGAGATTTCCCTCTTTCTGCCTATACATTATTCGATCAAAACAGATTAAAAGATGAATTGTTATGATTTTGTTTAAATCGGATGATTCTTTTTGAAACATCCTGTATGTTAAATAAACTAGCCATCTCTGATAGCAATATATGTTCAAATCCTAAATTCGCGAAGTAGCCTCCGTCAAATCAGAACATGCAAATGGTATTGATGTTGTCAATAACAGCAAAAGCAAAGAGACAATTAGAAAAGAAAATTTAAACACATGATGGCAATAGATAACAATACGAAGAGGGATTATTGTTTATCGGGGACCTATGCATATAAAAAATATTTTGAAATAAGTATCGATCTCTGTGCAATCCGTAAATTTTCACTGGAAACAACTTTAGTTTCTTATTTCTTCAACAGATGGTAGAACAGTGGCATTTGCTAAAAATGTTTATAAGACACAACACATAAATGCTAAATTCAACAGTGGTGAGACGAGACAGAGGCAGCTGCAAAATGTCTATGATGTGTGGTATATTTTTCCAGTGAATGTACTCAGCCGGAAAAGCACGATCTTCTTCTGCCATCCGTCCTATTAAAGCTTATTCATAGGCTTGATTTTATGAGATATCGCCAGCCTCTGACCTATATATGGCCCCTCAACATATTATGCTTAGCTATAAGAAAGCTTCAGACTGTGTTTAGGGGTCATACGACTGTTAAACCGCCAAAAAAGTCGATTTTTTGAAGAAAATACACATGAAAGACTAACCTTTTCTGAGTATTTTAAGACAATCTGCTTGAAAAAATTCCCATAATTAGAGAAGTTATGAATAAAAACATATCAGATGTTTACTGTAAACAGATTTAAAGGGCAATACTTCAAAAGGATTTATCTCAAAATGTGTTTTTTTCACATAACGCACTTGTTATCTCTAGAACTAGTTCATATTTTTGCATGAAATTTTCACAGATGGTACATATTATCATTTGCTTGAAACTGAACCTAAATTTGTTTACAGATCTCTAGAGAATACATTTTTCATGGATAGATAAAATTTAATTTATTAAGAAAATGTACTATTTTCAGTTTCATAGTAAAAATAGAAATATACCTTAAATATATACAAATTTAGGTTCAAATTAAACTTTAGTTTCTGCAGTATGTGTTAAAAGCAGAAATTTTGTCTTAAACTCAATTTATTTTGGAGTATTTATGTGCGTTAGCTTTGATATCACTTTTATCCAAAGCAAACTGATTATTATTTATGGCTATCTAACACAAATTATTTTTAACTATCAAACAGGAATCACATATATATTCATAAATCAAACATTGTTCTATGAACACAAAAAAAAATATGATTTTAAATCTTATACTTTTCAAGATATAGAATGTCGAAAGTGACACAATTTTTATACTTTTTCGACTTTTAACAGTCCTATGACCCCTTAAACTGAACAATGTAGATTCTTTGCGAGAACTTTGCATTACATGCGGGAACACTGATCGATATGTAGTGGAAATACGAGCAGTTAAGAATGTCACATCTAATTTTATCTGTCCAGTCAGAGCTGATCTATGGATATTTTATGGCGTTCTCTCATTGATGTCGAAATTTTAAAGTGCGAGTCTGCACGAATATTTTTCTCCTCTAGTGTTTCAATAATACAATGTCTAATAAAAAAGCATTACTGGTCTACTCATTTTATTAGATTCTGTTCAATTATATTCTTTTATAGTCTAATAGCTTTAAATTATCATGACATTCGAGTATCAAAAGGGGGGGGGGATATTTTTCTTAGGCCTTGAATAATCGAGGAGTTAGATTCATATTATCTCTATTAAGCTCGTCTGCTGTGTTTTGGGCAATAAACGATCTTATGAATATTCCTACCTCCTTTTTTTTAACAATTGACCCCTGCTTCATGTTTCTTTAAATCGGGAATAAAGAAATGACATGCTACTTAAACAATTTTTTTTGACATTTTCGCAATACATACTTACATTAAGCTTTTTTATAAAATTTTTTGCAGATTCTTAAGGCTGCTGTGTACTAACCCTATTGGATTCGCTCACCTCACTGTTAAACTATAGAGAAAATTTATCCAAGAATTGCCGACTTGGATTGAAAGATAAATATATTTTTAATTGTACTTCGTAAAAGAGAACGAAATTTTACACTTTAGGGCATTTTTCGTTTTTTAACGTAGGATTACGTTCCTTAATAACGGATGGAGAGAAAAAAATTGTCCTGCGTCGCTAGTTATAATTTTGGCAGCGTGCCAAATCCAGTCCTAAAATGCCTTAAAAAAAAGAGGTAGGCAAACGATAAGTAATCCTACGTTAATAATCCGCGGTAGATTCGTTAGAGGAAACTACCGGAATTTTTTTTTTTTTGTAAACATGCGAATACTATTTTTAAATTTAAAATATTCGGGGGAAAATCTGGTATAACGTGTTTTAAGGGGACACTGGACCTTCAAACCTAACTTTCTTTGTTTTGAATGGATTTTCTTGAAATTTGAATATGTGATTAGTACTAAAGATATGTAAAAGTGGTAAAAATTTAATGATGAAATATTAATAATTTATGAATTATGAATTATTAATTATATAAAAAATTGGCCTAATTAAAAAATGTTCCATGCTCATTTCTTTTGCATATAATATGGTACTTTTTATTTACAGGATACATTACAGAAATAACAATGAAACTTATTGCTTATTTTAAGCATTCATTAAAAATATAAAAAGAAAACACCCTTTTTATTACGCAAAAACCTATAAATAATCTTTTCAAGTACAAATTTAGAAATTCTGAGCTACGAAGCATAATTATTTTCAATAAGATTTATTTGATATACTGTTAAGTATATAATATTTAAATTTCAAAGCAACACGATAATTTGAAATGCGCCTGGAGCAGTTTGAATATTCGTATGGCATAAAAAATTTTATTTTGAGAAAAACACATTTAAAGTTATTGCTATTAGTAACCACATAATATCTAAATTAAATACAAATGCCTATAACTTGGAAAGTAATCACAGAAATTAAAAATTCTTCTTGCAACACATTCCTACTCGTCCGTAGTTTCATAATTCAATAAAATAAAAAAAATCGAGTTTTTGGACAAATTTCACAATTTTGAAAGTCCACTGTCCCCTTAAATGCTCCTAAATTCCTTTGGTGGACGAAATTTATAAAATGAATCTTGTTGCAAGGTGAAAAAAAAATTCAGGCTATCTGCAAATACCATTTTTATTGGATTATCAGCATTTATGGAGCTGAAATTAGTAGACGCATTTTCTCCATAGGTTAACATTGAGGTGAGTAAATTCAATAGGGTTAATACACAGCAGAATTAACCCGCCACTGACAGCTGGTGTGATGAGTAAAATATTTCACTTTTGATATCAATTTTTAATTTTTTCCCTTTTCTTTCTGGGAAAAACAATTCAGTTAAATTATTCCTTTCTATTTATAGCTTTCAATTTATAGTTTATATCGAACGATTACTTTCCATGGTAGACAAAGATAGAAAAGACTGATAACCCTAAAATGGATCTGTATATTTTAAAGGGAATCATCCAGAAGTTTTATATTAGGAACATGTATTCTTTTAAACAAAGGGATTTTTAAAACAATTTGTAACTGAACTTATAATCTTCTCTAGCAATTTGCTACATTCTTTTTATTGTGAGTCATGTTTAGATTTATTTAAGCTTTTTCCGACAATTTTATTCTATTTTCATGGGCCAGTGCTAGGATAATCCAGTTACGGATAATCGATAATTCGGTGCATATTGAAAAGTAATAAGGAGAAATGTTTTTCTGCAATCAAAAAGGTGAAGTAAAAAATACATAATGCAATTTCCCGTTTATCTTCTTGTATTTTATCCATTTTTTTAGATACTTATTAAACAAGTAATCAAATCCATATGAAGCCATTATAATACTTTTTTATTATCTTCTTAAGCCAGTAAGCAAAACAAAAATGCCACTGGCTAACAATTATTTATTTCCAAGTTTCAATCGATAGATTAAAAATACTTTCTTTTTACACATATACCATTTGTTATTGCATACTAAATTTGGAGGAAAGAATAAATATCATCATGGATTTCCTTTTCTATAACCATTAGATTTTATTTTATTTTATGAAATAACTTTCCTTTCATTTCTAAATTCAAGGCTGCTGAGAAATGCTTATTTGCATAATCTTAAAGTTTTTAAGCCTTTTAAATTTCTGTCCTGGAAAGACGTTTTTTAATCCTACATGCATGTTTATTTTTAAGCATAATTAAAGGAAATAATTTATAAGTTAGAACTAACTATAAATATATATATATATATATATATATATATATATATATATATATATATATATATATATATATATATATATATATATATATATATATATATATATATATATATAACATATAAAACCCCAAACCCTTTCAAAATCCTAAATTATTTTTAAATTTCCCTGTGCGTAGATGAATTGCGTTGTTCGTTTTCATTTTAAGAACAAAGGAGTTGATTTCGGCATATACTATACGATCCCTGTAAATTTGGAGATAATCCCTCTTCATTATATACGTTTTTCAAGCCCGGAGAACCAGGCTCACGCAATCAGTCCACTTTTGCAGTGTCACATGACAAGCCGTCTATGAAGTTATATAAGGGCCTGTGGTCAGCTACATGTACGCATTCGGATATTACAACTGTTCTGAGGAGACATAGAAGTTTCGTAATAAAATTAATATGTATACTTGCTGATTCATTCGTCTTTCCATCTCGACACGACTCTTTAACTTCGCAGTAATATGCCGGGTTCTGATCGTCGCTCTCCTCGGGACTGAGCCCGGATATTACACACACACACACACACACATATATATATATATATATATATAGACACAATTTTAAATAATTTTTTTTTACTATCTCCTTAAGCCAGTAAATAAAAAATGCTATTGGCTAATAACTATTTATTTCGAAATTTCAATGAATATATTATTAAAAGTTTCTTTTTACATACATATAACATTTTGTTATTGCATACTAAATTTGGAAGAAAGAATAATTATAAATATGGATTTCCTTTTTTATGAAACATTAGATATTATTTTATATTATAAAATAACTTTTCTTTATTTCTAAACTCAAGGCTTCTAAGAAAGGCTAATTTGCATAGTCTTAAAGTATTTAAGCCTTTTAAATTTCTGTTCTTGAAAAAAATCCCGAAATCCTACATACACGTTTATTTTTATGCATAATTAAAGAAAAGTATTTCTAAGTTTTGTAAATTATTAATCTAAAAAATTACATAAATAATATCGATTTATTAAATTTCTATCAATTTTTATCTAAATTTTGTATATATTTAAAAAACCTATTCATTTAAATCATAGCTGGCTTTCGCTAGAAAACTCTTGTTCAAATATAACAATGTTTTACAAAGAGGTGGAACTCCTTATTTTGTAAAATTTTATTTCCATTCAAACCGCTAGTGCTTGAACCATTTCAAATACTACTAATCCACCTCGTCCATCACATTCGCTCTCTCATATTTCGCATCCAGAAAATAGAGTATGTCATTGATACCCCAAATTGACATTGGAGAAACATGTTAATCAAGGTTTATGGGAATTCTCATGCTCCAGTGAGTCAGGTAATAGAAGCAAATACCATAATTGTCATATTTATGAGGTTCATCTATATATTCAGCTTAGACTACCCATTAATTAGAGGTAATTTGACCAAATGGCTGTTCACCCGATAATGATGTAGGATAAGTCACTGGATTACGCAGTAAATTACATCCAATTCTCACAGGATCGATTTTAATCATGAAAGTATATGATATAAGCCGGGTAATATCTCAATAATTACTTTAATATAAAGATCGAAAATTTTAAAAGATTTTGACCCTTTGACAATACGAATATACGAATAATTTAATAGACGAATCAACAATTTATTATTAGTATTCACAAATACACTTTCACAAATATTAGCGAACTAAAAATTTGGAAGCAAATTCTTTTTGGATTAAGTTCTGAGAAAAATATACAACTTGATTGATTAATTTATGAAGCTGTATAAATATAAATATATATATATTCGCATTATATTTAAATGCGTCTTTTCTATTTTAAAGATTACCGAATCTACATTTATTAAAATGTGTCAAAGGGCTTTTAATTATTTATCTTTCTGACAGCCTGCAGCAATAACAATTAGATAATCTGAAGAGAGCACAAAAGCAAAACATTAAAAGCTTTTTTAAAAGACTGATTTCTGACAGACAGTTCTAAGTACATGGTTTGAGAATCAATGCCTTCTGAATGGTTGAGAGCTTTTAATGAATGAACTTATATTTTCATGGAATGTTTCTTTCTACACATTGAAAATCCTTTCATTTATAATCGTGTTTATTTTTCTTGTAAAATATTAGCTTCCGTGATATTTTACGATCACGTTCATGAAAAATTACGAAATGTTTAGATAAAATTAGTTAACGCACACACACATTATATATATATATATATATATATATATATATATATATATATATATATATATATATATATATATATATATATATATATATATATATTTTACCCATTACATCAAGTCCTTAAATTATAACCTGAAAGGGAAAACCAGCTCATATTTACATGGCTGGAGCTAGACTCAGCCTGAAAGAAATAAAAGTTAAATTTGGAAGCAGTGGGGCCGAATCGTTTGTTAGAGCGACAAAAGTATATCCATTCATTCCAGAAGAACGGCTTGGAATAATATCACCCTTCACTATTAAGCGCGAGAGGGCGAAAAAAACATGTGGCTATTATCTGTAGTGTCAGCAGATTTAGGGGCTCGCGATGCTAACCCACTACTGAATTCTGAGATATACACGTGTAAAAATGCAAAGGCATGCGATTCATGGGAAGTTCTGTGGCTAAGTGTTTTAAGGCGATAAATTAACATTACTGGGGATTGGATTTAGGAAAGGATATATATATATATATATATATAATATATATATATATATATATATATATATATATATATATATATATATATATATATATATATATATATAACTTGTAAATATCCAATTGCACTAGAAATAGAGTTGTTTTTCTATCCTAGGAAAATTTTCAATCTTTTACACCCGTCTCATATTAAACGTTTGTGATTGAACGTTTACAATGATTTTGTTAACTTCATTGATCTCAGATTCTCTTACGAGAGCAGAGTTTTCATTTTTTCAATCAATTTGATATTGTCGGAAAAACCAATCTCTTCAAGTTGAAAAATAATTGTAATTAACTAGAAAATTTATTCAGATTTATTTAAGAGAATGATTCATTTTGACCGGTATTGTGGAATGAATAAATTTCAAAAATCGTAAAAATTAGTTCAAAATGTAAAAAAAATAATAAGTAGCGTTTATCCGAGGACACGCATGGCAACACGTTCTATGACAAATTGAAGAGAAAGCTCTCCTTCGACATCTTGACAGATCATTAAACAACTGAAAATTGACTTAGGGCTGATTCCTAAAAATACCGACTGTTTCTCCTCTATAGCAAATACGGAGATTCATGGGTGGGGATACAATTTCTTGTTCTTTAGTCAAAAGGTGTGTCGAACTTCAGTGAAATTAGCCACTCCTTACTTCAAACAAAGGTTTTAATTTTTACTAAGATAATATTTTTTTTCTAAGATGATGCTTGATAATTTCTGCCAAAAGCTTTGTCTGCCTTATTTTTTGAAAAGATCATAAAATTGTGCTCTGTGTGTGTGTGTGTATATATACACACACACACATACATGTATACACACATACTGCTGGTCCGTGAAATTTGCCTACACCGATAATGTTAAAATATCCCAATATGTAAACCAAGAGGCAAATTCGCAAAAAATTGTTAGTATTGAACGTGCTGTAGTTGAAATTGTAACTAAAAGCAAAGAACATGTAAAGATTAAAAATTTTTTCCAATAGTTCATCCGGTATGTGTCAATTTTCGAATAATATGCTTACACTTTTTTTAACCCCGATATTACGTTTTCCCGTTTCGTACGTTTTTTACCGCTGGTCCCAAGAAAACCGTAAAATTGGGCTTTCACTGTATATATATATATATATATATATATATATATATGTGTCTGTGTGTGTGTGTTTGTGTGTGTGTGTGTGTGTGTGTGTGTATATATATATATAACGATTCTATAGCCTTAAATTCTGAAGGAAATCTTAAAAGCATTTTAAGAATTTAAACTTTCATTTAGATCTCAAGTCTCCCCATTTCAATAAAGAAAAAGTTCTTAATATTTTAAGATGTCAGTTCATTTTCTCTATCAGCAAAATATTGATTCAACATGACTCCTAATTGCACACCTAAGTTATGGGACGAAATATGAGTTTTAAAATTAATTGCAACTTTATTCTATATTTCCTATTTCTAATCGTTATGTATGTGGTATTGTTGTCTTATATCTATGAACCATCAGCAACCTTTAATATAATATGTATAGCTAAATAATCAATTTTATACGTCACTTTTATAAATTATACTCTTTATATAATTTATTACAATCTTTGCAAGGTCTTTGAATTTTACATTTGGGTAAAATAGTGTACCCATCATTATAAGACGTCCTATATATTTCATTATTTACTGGATAAAGGTGATGTTGCACTTATTTTAGTTTACTTTTAAGCCAATAATTAATGATTATAATGAAGCGTACTCAAGAAAATCTTAAAATTTAATATACTTACTTCGGCACATTTCACAACGTTCTAATGTATCTCTAAGAAGCTTACTTTCTCGCGTCTGGAACGGAAAATAACTGAGTTAGTCATACATTTAATTTAAAATCATACATTTTATTTCAATAACAATGTTAGATCTCTTATATAATTCTTAAGGAAATCCATAGAGAAATTTGTAGACACCAATTGGACGTAACCATCATGCAATATTTTGTAATGTAAACACGTCATAAGGTTCTACATTTTGTTTGGACTCAGAATATAAAAGATTTAGCATCAGATTATGTAATTACGTCCTTGTAATCTATTCGATGCAATACAATTTTTACTGTATTAAAATTAGTTATGTAATTTGGAGAGTTTTACTAGCTCTCAAATAAAAATTTAGTCTCCATTTTACCTGAAAATTAATTGCCCTACTTTTACTTCAAGTATTTGTAAATCCATACTTTAAATTTATTGCATGAGTTTTTATTATATTTTTTTAAGATCATCCTGTTGCTATGGCATTTTAGTATTGTGCATCTTTAATTCTCATACATTTATCCTCTGTTACAAATAATGAAGTTATTTCCAACGCTTGATGCCACCGTTTATGTACTAACTATAGTTCCTATCAATTAAGCTCTGTAAATTTATCCTTTATGGTGCTAAAAATTAATGGAACACACAGTTAGTAGATTCATTGAAAATGTTTCCAAAATTCTTCCCTTTTAATTCTATATTTGAAATGAAATTGCTTGATCTTTGCTAATATCCTAAATCAAAAGTATTTTCTCCTAGTTAATAATATTTTAAAGTATCCTTTTTAAAATCTACTTTTACATCATACATTAAGTAGCTGTTTTATATTAAATTATCGAAATCTTCAAAGCATGAATTTATTTAATTTCACAACTCCTTTACACTTTAGTTTATGATAAACGTGTTTGAAAATAATCTTCTAATTAACGTTCAACATTTAATGAATATTACTAAATTTAGGAATCGGACCTTGTGTGCACGGGTTACGCTGTAATGTTTTACAAAGAGGAAAGACGCTATTTCAATTACACAACTTATTAAGAATCAATTTTTGATTTGAATAAAATTTAAATTAGCAAATCACGGAATGAATTCCCCTCCATCAATTCCTAGTATAATATTTTAAACACGTGTGTCTCTCATTTCAATTATTAAGATGAAAAGATAACCTCCAGATGGTTTCTAATCGATCACGCATCTTAAGGTACGGCGTTTCTGTTCTGCTTAACATAACAATAAGTTCTTTACGAGAAGAATCGCTTTTTTGTTTCCAAGTATTATCTAAAGAAAACAATATTAAAATCGCTTACTAGGAACTTCTATGATATATGATTTATATTTTTCAGCAGTGAAAATATTTTGAACTAATAGCCAAAAGTTCATGTTTTCCTCATGAGTATTCGTCAAACAACGATATTAAAAGATTTCGTAATTTGAACAAAACAAACTGATTTGAATGAACAATTTTTCCACTGGTGCAAAGTATGGCGGTATTCCCAGCCTTTGATGCCAATTTATGCACTAAAAGTTTCTTCTTGAGACTAAGATCAGTAAATTTCTCTTTTATTGGGCTGAAAATTTTAAAAAAAACACACAAATTTTTCTATATCTTAATAGTTACTAACTTTATAAATACTAAAATACTAATTTTATAATACTGTTTTATACTTTACAAATATACCAAACCAAAAGTATTTCTCCATCTGTTAATAATACTTTTAAGTATGTTTTTAAATCTACTATAACATCAAACATTTCGTATTAAATTATTGAAATCTTCAAAGCACAAGTTTATTTAGATTCACAAGTCATTTACACTTTAATCTACTGCATTTGTCGCTTGCAGCATAAAAATTCACCAGTAAAACAATTAAATTACTTTCAAATATTGTCTATAGTAACAAATGTCTAAAGAGTTTATATTCTCATATGCATATTTTATGTTCAATGGATTACGAAAAAATATAAATTTTTACACACGTCAGATTCTTTTTATGAAGGTTTCGAAAAAAGTAATCAAAATACTTACCAGCCATCACAGTTGTTAATTTTACGGACATGTGAAGAAGAATGTTAATTATAAATTGCTTTAATTAGTCATAATTATATTATAAGATGTAAAGCATTTTATTAAAAAATTCTTGACGTTATGAAAGTGTTTCATTTTTAAATTTTTTAATTTTTTTTCGTGCATCTGAGAGATAAATATTTATGGTTAATAGATATAAAAGAGATATTTTAAAGCCAAATATCACTAATTAGAACAATCATTAAAAGTATGTAGCGCTCGGTAAATAAAAATTTAATTAATTAATTCTAAAATGCAGAAATTCATTCTTTCGGTAGTTCAATCTAATTGAATTTGATCGTAAAGGAAATACGCCGTTTTAAATATGTTATGTAACTAGCAAACTTTAAGGTTAAAATGCATTTCATCTTTCTAATTTGACATAAATTCTGAATAAAATTTTAATTTAATTAAATATTGTCTTTCTATGATTAATAATAAAGAAGCGTTAGCTAAAAAATTGCACAAAATCCAATAATAATTTCATAAAACTATATTTATCTTTTAAGCATTAGGTGATTTTTAAATAGATAAATCAAAAGTAAACAATTATTATATTGAGAATACAGCATTTGTAAGGTACAACAATTCATTTAAGCAACTTAATTCAAACAAAATAAGGTACTTTGCATTTAGTGTTAAATGAGTTAAATTTAGTTTTAAGTTGAATTAGCATTTAGTATTATATCCTAAAACGAAAATCTCATCAAAAAATAATTCAAAGAATATGTTGAAATGAAGGACTTTCTTAAAAGCATTAGGGGCAATTCGTTTCTTTTTTTAATATAATACAGATGTAAAACACGTTTCTCGGTTAAATTATAAAGTATTTTCTATAGAAATAAAATAGAAAATTATAAATTTTATACTACGATTAAAAATTAATTTAGCTCTAGTTTGCGAGGAAAATATAGCTAATTTTATTTGTCTCCATTTTTGAAGGGGATCTAGGATACAAAATTGTTCTAATTTTCGAAAAAAAAATTTATTGCATTAAATATTTTTGTGTTCTTTTACGCTTAAAATGACGTTTAAATCATTCTTCTACCTTAATTAGAACAGGAGAAATGTTTTTTTTTTTTTTTTGCAACATTCTAATAGTAGCCAAGCGTTGTTTAAACCTTAAGTGCGTTTTTCTGCATGA
>OU015496.1:18047023-18127023 GCA_907164885.2 Dolomedes plantarius
ACAGATAGCACAATTTGGATAAACGGGACTTTTATTCATAGCAAGCGAGTTAACATGCACCCAGCTGGAACCTAACTGACTTTCCACCAGCTTGAGGGAAGCCTTTTTATACACTAAAGAACTTTCTAGAATTATTTAAATTAACATGATTAACATATTTGGTACTTTTCCGAAGCTTCGAGAAAGCGAACATAAATTAACTTAAAAAGAACATGAAATACTTTCGACAGTCCGTCTCGGGACTCGAACCGACGACGTTCTAAATTGGAGCCCAGTGCTTTAGCCGTTCGGCCACGCCGTTGCTCGAGAACGGTTGTAAATATGACATTATATATATAAAATTTGTGAAAACTTCTACAATATGTGGTTTGCATTTTTTTGTCAATATTAACAAAATTAGATGGAAAATTTATGATTCTTCAGTCAATCATATGATAAGTTTCGAAAAATATTCTTAAAATCTCATTACGTATAGAGTCCCAGATACCTATCAAAAATCAAAAATAATGGTAATTTCGATTGGCAAATTCTCAGATTCATCATTTCTGACAAAATCATTTTTAAATTCCCATAATTAATCTCATAATAATTCTTATAATCATAAATTATCATAAATATATCATAAAATGTCATAAATTGAATAATATATCATTCAAAATAATATATCATAAATTCTCATAATTATTTTTACAATTAAAATAAAATCTTTCGGTTATGTTAAGATAAATATTCAAAGCATTTATGACTATTCATAAGAAGAATTTATGACTTGTTGTAGAAAGTTAAAGCATTTATATATTGTTCATGGTGAAAATCACACCTAATGCTCCTTGGCCTGACGATGAACTATTAATTAGTTCGAAACATGCCGCTACCCCTTCAATTACATTGCGGAATATAAAAAGTTGTGTATTCCTGTTTATTTAAATCATTTATCTCTTGGAAGTTATGTAAAAATTCAATAACTTAAAAACTTTGATCATCTTTTTGATGGAAAAAAGAATTTTTTTTAATGGAAAAAAGAAAGCTCTGATCGTTTACTTGCAGGCGAGACATATAACGTTGATAATGCTTGATGCAAAATGTGACACTTGATCCTAAAGTAGAAAGGGAGGTCCTGAAAATTTAGATGGGTGTTTAGCTTATGGGGCCCTTTTTTCCGATTCCCTCTTTAAAATGGGAAATTTCGAACCCCCTTCGTAAGGACGGCCATTAGGGGTGATATATATATATATATATATATATATATATATATATATATATATATATATATATATATATATATATATATATATATATATAAATATATACGTATATATATATATATATATATATATATATATATATATATATATATATATATATATATATATATATATATATAAATATATATGTATATATATATATATGTATATATATATGAACATATATATATATATATATATATATATATATACAGTGGTGGCCAAAAGTGTGGACATTTTTTGAAAGTTTCATGTTTTTCAACTTTGTGTGCTTGTAGAATATATTAATTTTCACTTAAATACAAACGTTTATATATCAAATTGAAGGTAATTTAATTTAGAATTGAATAATAAAAACAGTATTACAATATCTGTATCACAAAAAAAGTTATACAACTAATAGTATGATCTATCTTAGATTTGCATTTTTTTAAAGTGATACTTACACAATCAATACTTAGTAGGATAACCCTTATTTTTTAAGACAGCCTCACAGCGTCTTTTAATCGAGTGAACGAGTGTTTGGAGTTCATGTTTCGTAATCACATGGTGCCAAGAATCAATTATAGCTTCAATAAGTTGTCTTTTATTGGATGGACGTTTTTTTCGTACAAGAATTTTCAAACGTCGCCACAAATTTTCAATTGGATTGAGATCAGGGCTGTTTCCTGGCCATGGTAATATATCTATGCCTTTAGTTCGAAACCATGCTTTGCATACTTTTGCTGTGTGGCATGGAGCTGAATCCTGCTGAAAAATAAATGGTGCGTTGTTGGGGAAGAGATCCCTGATGGAAGGTATCAATTTTGGTTCCAGGACAGTTTCGATGTATTTTTTGGCATTCAGGATGCCATCAATCACTTGAATTCGGCCCACACCATCTGCAGACATACATGCCCAAATCATGACATTTGTTGGGTTTTTTTTGAGTTGCTTCAATGCAATCAGGATGAAGTGCTTCACCTACTCTACGTCTCACGTATTTTCTACCATCACTACCAAAGAGCGATATTTTACTCTCATCGCTCCAGATTACTTGCTTCCATTGATTTTCCGACCATTTAATGTGTTCTTTTGCCCACTTAACTCGTTTTTTGCGTTGCTTTTGATTTAAATATGGGTATTTCCTTGGAATTCTATCTTGTAGTCCGAATCCTGATAACCTTCTTCTTATTGTTCTTGAACTTACTGCAATACCTGCTGCATTCATTTCACATCTAATGGCATCTGATGAAATTTTTCTATCTTGAAGGCATAGCCGTTTAATTTTTCTATCGGCAGTAGCACTTGTGCATTTTTTTCGGCCTGATTTGGCCTTATTTTCCACTGATTTCGTTTTTTCATAACGTAAACAGAACTTTCGTACACCAGAACAAGTCCCTGAACCACCAACTTGTCTTGCAATTTCAGCATAAGAGAGGCCATTTTCTCTCAATATGACAATTCGACTTCTTTTTGTAGATGTCCAATCAATTCTTCTTGTTGATGACATTGTTTAAAATTAGTTTAATTAAAAAAAATTACTTTAAATATTCAAAAACAGCAATACTCTATTTAATTGTACTAGTATGCATCATTCCGCAAAATATTTCCACAACAATAATTCTTTTACCATCCAAATAACCTAAACTATAGATACAGACATTTGATTGGTCCTCAGAACAGTGTTTGTGATTGGCTAGTACGCTTTTATTACAAAACACGTCCTTATTCAAAACGATTTCTGTTTGTTTGTTCTACTAAAATGAGCATAACTTTTTTTGTAATACAGATATTGTAATACTGTTTTTGTTATTCAATTTTAAATTCAATTACCTTCAATTTGATATATAAACTTTTGTATTTAAGTGAAAATTAATATATTCTACAAGCACACAATGTTGAAAAACATGAAACTTTCAAAAAATGTCCACACTTTTGGCCACCACTGTATATATATATATATATATATATATATATATATATATATATATAAATGTAAATGTTCGTTTGTTCAAAACTTCAAATCTCCAAAAGTTCTTCACCGATTTCTTTGAAATTTTGACACAACGTTGCATTAAAATACGTGAGTGCTTTTATACACCTATTATATAGATTCCACACCTGTGACAGGTATAAACATGCTTTTTTGAAGCAAACGCTATACTAAGTATTTTACCGCAAACGAGAAATCTCTTTCCCTTCCTCCTTAGAACAGAAATTTGTCACGGTGGGGTGCGACCCCACTATCAGCAGTCCCCACAGGTCGTAAAGTATGTAGAGATCGTTCTAGACAATAAAAGACGATCGAAGAGATAAGAGAACCACTGTCCGGTGTTCGACTGATTTTCATTTGAATTCAAATTATATCGTGAAACTGGCCTGTTCGGAGTGATTTCTTACAGCGGATTGAAATATTTCGTTTCGCATTGCATTGGAATTGAGCTGTGTCGTTTACAATAGCGTTCATTTCGTGAGTATAGTTTATTTATTTTTATTTTTGTGTTTTTTCCTTTTTTAAGGTTTTGACAATTAATATGTTTTTGTTATGACTTTCTTCTTTTTCAGTGCAATCGATCTGCTTTAGTGGCCTACAGAATGTTAATTACTTCGTTTGTCATTGCGTTGTAATTGAATTGTGTCGTTTACCATAGCGTTCATTTCGTGAGTATAGTTTATTTTTTTATTTTTCATTGTTTTTCATTACGCTTTTTTAACGGTTTTTCTTATTTTTCTGTGCAATTGGCGGTGGAATTGAGCTGTATCAATTGATTTTCATTTGAATTCAAATTATAACGGGAAATTGACCTCTTCGGAGTGATTTCTTCGAGCGGATTTAAATATTTCGTTTCTCATTGCGTTCGAATTGAGTTCTGTCGGCTAATCTGCGTTTGAATTGAAATATTTTGTTAGTATTTTTTTTTGTTTTGTTTTGTCTTTGTCTTTTAGTTCGTGTTTTATCCTTTTTTAATGTTTTGCACATTTATATGTTTTTGTTATAACTTTCTTTCTTCTTTTTCAGTGCAAACGATCTGTTTTAGTGGCCTTCAGAAGGTGCCTTCGTATTACACATGGAATGCAAGTAGAAAATCATTTGAACAACGCAAACGAGGAGAGCGAGTCGACGGATAACCTGGCATATTCAAAGAAACTACGAAAGACAGACTGTACACCGTGCATCCTAAAGAAGATGAATGCTTCTTTCTTCGCATGCTGTCGGTAAATGTGTCCGGTCCAACGTCTTTCCAGCAATTGAGAATTGTCAACGGCGTTACACATGCCACTTTCCGCAGTGCATATCAAGCTCTGAATTTATTGGAGAACGACCGACACTGGGATGTATGCATTAATGACGCGTGCAATACGTCAAATCCAAAACAAATTCGTGCGATGTTTGCAATCATATTTACCGCCTGCTCTCCTTCATCTCCAACAGAGTTATGGGAGAAATATAAATCGCACATGGCTGAAGATATTTTTCGTTAAACACTCGAGGAAAATTCAAATATGAACATGGATTTCACAGCAGAAATCTACAACGAAGCGTTGATAATGATTGAAGATTTGTGCTTAGAAATCGCAAACAAAGTTCTCAATCAATTGGGAATGCCATCACCGAATCAATCTGCTGATGTTTCGTTCGATGTAGAATTGCATCGTGAACAAAATTACAACACGGGTGATCTTTTGTCGTATGTGCAATAAAATATTCCTAAGCTAACGCTTGAGCAAAAAGGCATTTACGATCAAATAATGCAAACTGTCAATAACGGGGTTGGAGAAATTTTCTTAGATGCGCCAGGAGGAATGCCTGGTAAAACGTTCCTAATTAGAATTATTCTGGCAGCAATTCGATCCCAAAATGACATAGCCTTAGCTCTTGCGTCGTCCGGAATAGCTGCGACATTCCTACCAGGTGGAAGAACTGCACATTCAGCTTTGAAATTGCCATTGAACATGCAATTCATTAAAACTCCCACGTGCAACATTTCCAAAGCATCCGGCATGAGAAAAGCATTGCAGAAATGCAAAATTTTAGTTTGAGATGAATATACAATGGCACGCAAGAAATCGCTCTCGGCTCTTGATCGATCATTGAAAGATTTGCGTGGAAACATCAGACCATTTGGGAACGCATTAATATTGCTTGCAGGAGATTTTAGGCAAACATTACCTATAATTCCTCGATCGACACAAGCGGACGAAATAAATGCTTTCCTGAAATACTCTACTTTGTGGAGACATGTAAAGACGTTGAAATTATCTACAAATATGCATATCCATCTGCAAAACGATCGATCAGCTGAGTTATTCTCACATCAATTGCTGGAAATTGGGAACGGAAAGGTGCCGGTTGATTTGACATCAGGACGAATTTCATTGCTTCACAACTTCTGCAATTTTGCATCGTTAAAAGAAGAATTGGTTGAAAAAGTATTTCCCAATATTCAAACCAATTACAAGAATCATGATTGGCTGATCTTGCCGCCAAGAACAAAGACGTCTACGAACTTAACAACATCATTCAGTATAACATTCAAATCGAGGCAGTCACATACACGTCCGTCGACACTGTTGTGAAAGCAGATGAAGCGGTTCATTATCCAACAGAACTTTTGAATTCACTTGATCTACCAGGGATGCTTCCGCCCTTACTGCAATTGAAAATCGGCGTGCAAATTATAATGTTGCGAAATATCAACCAACCAAAGATTTGAAACGGCACGCGGCTTGCAGTAAAAAAATTACTGAGCAACGTCGTAGAAGGAACGATCTTGACAGGACCATTCAAAAGTGAAGATGTCCTCATTCCTCGAATTCCCATGATTCCAACAGATATGCCATTTAAATTTAAGAGATTGCAATTCCCAATTCGATTGGCGTTTGCAATCATCATCAATAAAGCTCAAGGCCAATCTTTACAATTGTGCGGATTATATTAAGACACGGATTGCTTCTCACATGGACAATTATATGTTCCGTGTTCTAGAGTCGTGAAACCAGACAATCTATATATCTGCACAGACAATGGAACAACAAAAAATATTGTATACCCACAAGTATTTTAAAATTAAGCATTCTTTAATTTTTTTTTATTTCCAATGCAGCGGGCGAAAGGCAACACAATTCTTTCGCCAAGATATTACATAAAACAAACAAGTGCTAAAAACTGAACTATAAAATATGTTGGTGGGTAACGTTACTCGCGTCCGTTGCATACTTTAAGCTACACGCGTCCCCTGGGTAGTGCTAAATGAGTAACAACTTTGCAGCCTTTATAAATTAAACATATTAGAAACCTGCATTCTCTTTTCTTTCTTTTCCATCTAACCAGACTGAGCCACAGCATCGCGTGGCCGGGTACAGATAGTATATATATATATATATATATATATATATATATATATATATATATATATATATATATATATATATATATATATATATATATATACATACATACATAGATACATAGATACATATATATATATATATATATATATATATATATATATATATATATATATATATATATATATATATATATAACCAGTGGATGTTTGCGATAAACACGACGGTCGTTTCGTTGAACTGTTTTAATAGATTTGTTCTCCGTTAACCACAACACACATTGAGCTTTTTCCTGAACGGTCGTCATTGCACTGACGGAAAGCCGAACGAAGACCTCTTCCACCTCGCATCGCTTCTGCGCAACTTTCAGCGTCATGGTTGCGTACCTGTTACATTTAGAAATCTTGGACACTTGCAAAGTTGTTTGAAAAGAATATTATTGCGTTTGCTAAATTTATTTTAGAATTATGAGCTTTCGAAATGTGTCCAACTTTTTTCGATAACCCTGTATAATAAAAGCTTTTTGTATCACTTATTTTAGGTGCCAGGAGACATGAAAATTCCCTTTATCAGAATAAAATGCTTCTCAAGCGCCTGAAAATAGCCTTCATTGAATTTTTTTCTCATCCTCGTTGATATAGTATGCCATCTAATTATTTTAAAGACATAGAAATTCTTGTATATCCCTAAAATTGTGTTTAAAGTATATAATTTAGATATAATACATCATTCCTTCTCAGAAAAAAAGTATTAAAAAATTATCTCAAGAACAATTTGTGAATCATGTTTTGATTCCATTACACGTAGTTCTTTTTCTGTGTGAAAAGGTAGAATTTATAAAATTGTTACTAATCTTATATATCTGTCTTTAAAAAATTATAAGTATTATTACTCCAAGCGATTACGAAAAATTTTTAACTAAATTTTACTTATATTTAATATTTTTTTCTGCCTGTTTTTTATATTAAATCAATAACTAAATTTTTTCAACTTGTTTGAAACATTTTATCAATCTAGCAGAATTACAATTGTTACTTGATGCATGTCCATAATTCTCAAAATGGTAGAAATTTTTGAGAATGGTCGAAATTGAATGAAATTTATCAAAAGGTTTCGATCCCAAATAAAAACTAAACTACCTAGTATTATACAAATTATATCCATTGAATTATTGAATAATCCTTGATTGTTTTCTCACTGTATAACGTAAAAATTAAATTAAACGGGATGTTATGCAGTAATAGTGTAAATGATTCAAATACTACCATCTTTGTTTCCATTAATATGATAGTATTCGGGACTTGGTTGTATTGCTTGTGCATCTGATGGTGGGCATCCAGCTTCCTCAAGTGCTCTCTGTAAGCTTGAATTTCGAATTACTTGCACTTTCACTTTACGATCTCGTTCCTAAAAAGAAAAGCAAACAATTGCAATTAGTATATTTTTATTTCTTTTCCCAATAGTAAATTTCATGCAACATACAATTAAAGCTAAAAACATTCATTAGTTTATGATTAAAGGAATGAAAATTCTCCCCTATATAATTGTAAATTTTTCTCGGTTAAAAAAAAAAGCTTTTCACCAACTACTTCGGAAAGATCAGTAGCCTATACATACTAACCTTTTTTACATAGGGCTTCTTAATCACATAGCTCCAATTAAGGCTATAAACCAGAAAATAAAAGAGCATGCAAGTTGTTCTTGAAGATTTAAAATACAGGGTGCCCGGCCTGAAGGTAGCCAAAAGTCATGATTTATTTTTACGGAAATAGCCATTAGATTTTAAAAAAATTATTATAATAGAAAGAACATCTCACCAAGTTTTAATATCAATCATAGATATTTCTATCATAGTATCATAGATTTCGATGTGTGCACCTTTTGTAGCACGACTAACGTCTAAACAGTAATTCAGTTCTCTCCAAGTGTTTCGTAGCATGTCAGGCGTTAAAATATTTTTTCTTGTGGATTCATTAAATCCGTTGTGTATAAACAAAAAATTGAAACTGTGGATGAGTTGAAGAAGCGTATCATTGAAGCAGTTCGTGTAATAACTTCTGATATGCTACGAAACACTTTGAGAGATCTGGATTACCATTAAGACGTTTGCTGTGCTACAAAAGGTGCACACATCGAAATCTATGATACTATGATCGAAATCTATGATTGCTATTAATACTTGGTGAGATGTTCTTTCTATTTAAATAAATTTTCTTAAATTCAAATGAGTAGTTCCGTAAAATTAAGTCATGACTTTTGGATACCTTTTGCCCGGACACCTTGTATATGTAAATAGACTGGTGTTCAACATTAAAAGAATTTGTACATTTTATAGAATTTCTGGATAACTAATGGACTGGTTTTAATGAAATTCGGTATGGATACACAGTTATATAAGAGAAAAAGTTATACCACACAACAGTCATGGTACTCACTGATAATCGCCAGTTAGGGTCATCAATGTCCAAATACTACGTTACAAGATACAACTCTCACAGTGCGATGCCCTACTGGAAACAAGGCAGTTGATAAATTCCTGTGGTATTGTACCATTACTGAAGCAACGTAGTTTTCAGACGATCTTGGGAGGGCAAATGCAATTTGCAATCCTCCTTCGATAACCCTCCAGGAGCTGAAAGCTGCTTTGACCTGCGTGGGACCGACTTCCATGGACACATCAACTGCCTCGTTTTCTGTACAGTATCACGCTGTAAGAGGTGTATGACCATGTGATGGAACCATATTCAATATTAAAGTCATTTTATGTTTGAACTTGAATCGTTGGTATTGTACAATCCTGTGGTGTTTAAACCCCAAGGTACTGTGACGTCAAGTATGTAACGTGCTGTTCTGACGATCTGCTAAGAAGCCCATCCGTAGCTGCAGGAATTATAAACATTCAAATTCGTTTGCACAGCATTCTAAAATTCTGTGGGGGTTAAAAAGCTATCCCATACGGTTTCACTGCCGGAATTCGACGTTCCTGGATTTCTGCAGGTTAAGTCCCAGTTTCATCCTCACCGACAAAATCTGGGAACCGCCGCCTTCTCCCTTATAAAGATGTCTATCGGGGTCGTCAGTCAGAGTATTCTGACGTTGTAGAAGCAATATGTTCCCATAAAAATGTCACCGAATCCAAGACTGCCAGCCAGCTCAGCGAGCACGGATTTCCTCATTTTCCCCCTCTGAAATCCAGCATTTTTCTCAGAACTGGCCGCTACCGGCGAAGACTTCAAAACTGGGTATATATGCGAGACTGGTTTTTTTCGAGAGAGCCCCTGTAACACCTGGGTCAGAGGGGGCTGTGCTGATTTCTGTTCCTCGAAAGACTAAGTTTTGCCGCTGTTAAAATCTTTTGCACCAGTCTAGTGATGTTGTAACTTGCTCGAACCAACCTCTTACTTGTTACGTTTTGTGTAAATCAAAGTTAAAATTTTCGTTACTTCTGGCCTGCTAATTTAGACCACTCGGATACCACGCCAATTGAACACGTTTCGTTTCAATATGCTACAGTACTTTCTTTTAATTAAACAGCATAAACGTAATACTAAGTGTAGATTTCTTCTTTGTTTATATTCGATGAAGATTTTTTTCTAACCGTTTTACAAAATAAAATTGTTTTGCAAGTATTTCTGGGATAAATAATTTTTTATTAATAACAGCAATAAACGAAAATAAGTCTAAACCCTTTATTAATAAATTAATGAATTGATTGTTTTTGAGATAAAAACACAGGATATAAAATTAAACTTCTCACAATCAACATTTTCCAAAACTTAATAATTACAAGATAAAAAGAACACTTTATATGCCATGTTTTTAAATTTTCTGTTGAATCTTATAATCTTGACAATCCTATGCATTAATAAATACTTTTTTAATATTTTTTTGATGAATTATCCCATCAACTTGAAAGAAAATGAAGTTAAGTGGAAGTTAACTTGCGTTTAACTTTTCCTTCCCGTCCGGGCCGATAGATGGCTGCACCAGTCTACAAATCCAAATTAACTGAAATTGAATTCAATTCTGCTTAAAGATGGCTAAAAGTATTAAAAGAATGCATTGTTACGAGCTATTCTAAAAGTTTCAAATGTCTAGCAATTATTGCAAGATTGTAATGATTGCAAGATTGCAATGATTGCAAGATTTGTACTGGACAAACATACACACAAACAAACAAGAAAGCGAGTTAATAAAAACATGGTAAAAATGTGTAATTTTAAACTTGACATAGGCTAACAGAAAGCTACATTTAAAGATATGAAATTCATTAACGCTTTTGTAATAAACCATTCCACGTAAAATTAGTAAAAAGACTTTATTTAAAAATAAGAACCTCAATCCACGGAGTTTACTGAATCTATCTTCCCGCCAAGTCTACGCAAAGAATAGAGTGGGTTTCTTCTTAAAGATAATTTCGCTTTCTTCATGCAAATCACTTTACTAGGGAACCAGTTCTACTTTCCTCGCTTTAAATGTGAAAGATTCAAATTTAATCTTTCCTTGTACTGCTATATTTATACCTCAGGAGCAGGCAATTTGGAGAAGGTGAAATGAGTTTTTAAAATGCAATGTTCAAATTCAAATAGGTTAAGGCAAGCACTTAAATGTGTGAATACAAAATGCTTTCATTACGATTAGACCCAAATGCGGTCCAAATTCACATAATTTTATTTACATATAAAGAGAGCTTGCACATTTTTCTTTATAACATTAACGTTCAATAGTTTCGTAATTTAAGAAATGATATTATAAGACAACTTATGCACTTCCTTATTCACCAAATAAAAGCACCATGTAACTGAATAAATCATTTTCTAAAATACAAAATGTGTACAAACTTATGAATACACCTGATTTAAAGAAGTACACACACACACTATATATATATATTATATATACAGGTGGTTATCAAAATAATGGAAACACTAAGGAACATCATGAAAACCTTTATTAATACGGCGCAGAATCACCTTTGTCATGTAATAACCACCTGATTCACCATGGAATCGGATTATACAAGTCATGAACAGTGCTTAAGAATATATTATACCGTTCTTCAGAGAAAAATCATGAAAGTTCCTGTAGAGATGCTGTTGTGGATATCGATACCAGTCTCTATCCGCTTATACAGATCACAGTGGTTCGATGATATATTGTCGGGGGAGTTGTACATAGCAATATAAGATATTTGACTTCTTTTTCATGCTCTTAAAACCAATACTTGATAGATTTAGCTGTATGTATAGGGGGATTATCATTCTGGAGAACGCCATCTCCTACAAGAAACAATGTTTGTACCATAGGATGGACTACTGAGCAAACATTTCGACATAGTCCTTCCCATTCAATCTACCTTTTAGGGTTGCAATATGGCCTGAAGAAAACCATGAGATGCCATCCCAAACCCTGATAGATCTACCTCCATGATTGATAGTTGAAATGAGACAGCCAGAATCTTATGCTTGTGTAGGTGTTCTCCAGACATACGCACATCATGTTGCAAGGAACAATGTGAACAACGATTCGTCGGACCAAATGCCCTTTTTCGACATATTACCTGACTAGGATTTGCGCTCGTGGCACCATTGTGGACGATATTTCGTATTGGCATCTATTACAAGTGGATTGGGAATAGCTACTCTTCTCTTGGGAATAGCTAACTACTTAAATGCTTTGTTTGTGAAGTTCCCTTCTGCCTCTAATGGGTGATACCGGAACATGCAGATACATATTGAGCTTTTCAGTCATGTTGGTTGCAGTTGTTTTTTCTTCATATCACAATCCGCTTCAATACCTCATCCGTCTCTTTCACTCAACTCTCCCTTTCGTCCACTATTCTGTGTGGCGAAGGATGTTTTTCCGTGCATTCTGTATGCTATTATGACTTTCGATACCATAGCTCGAAAAACACCCATTAGCCTTGGGGTTGCAGTAACAGATACTCCAATTTAAATAAGCTTCAACAATTTGCCCTTTTTGCAAGATCTGCAAGGTATGACATTTTACGCTGTTCCCCCCAAAAACACGAAGCCCTTAGCTTCACTACTACTACCTGATAGTAGAATAATACATATACTATATTATATAAAAAAATACCGGTGACCAGACTTATTTTTTAAGGAATACGAAGAATACGAAACACATTCATGAATACCACTAATATTGATAGGTGTTTCCATTATTTTGATAACCATCTGTATGTGTGTGTGTGCGTGAAAGAGAGAGAGTCAGTGAGTGTGAGTGTATGCCTGTTTTTCTGTATTTGTGAAATAATCTTCAAAATATGAAAATAATAAGATAGGAAAGTGCATCTAAATTTATTTAAAGTGCAAACCAGAACCGGAAAGCTTTTAGCCAATAAAAGAAAATTAAAATACAAGAGAAATTCCTTGAAGTTGAGAATTTTCTCGTCCTAATTGCTTAATGTAACATAAAACTTCTTTTTTTCTAGCGAACGCACTTTTCTTGCAGACATTCACCTGTAATTCACTGCAATTTGCTGGCCATTTTATTATGGGGGTACCACATAGGTGGACCAGCATTACCCCCTATGAAGGGACGACACAAACGGAGGTATTTTAGTGGCGCGAGATCGAGTTTAGAGTCGACCAGAGCCCCCTCAGAACCGAACACCAGAGGTCTGTACTACAGAGCCTCCACAAGCCCTTTAACTTAGAACTTGAAAAACTAATTTTGTCTTAGTAGACAATAATATAACAAGCTAAAACAAACCTTTACCTTAACATCGTAATGGTAAGATATTCAGGAATTGAATACGTGTAGATATGTGATAGCTAAAGAAATAAAAAATTATATGTAGAGATCGATGCCGAATGCTCATCGAATGCACAGTTAAGAGTCACTAGCGAAATGTTTTCTCTCCTTATGAATTGAATATTGTACAAAATGAGCATGGATCTCTATGAAATTCATTAAAGTTGTCAACAGAATGCACATAAATGGATAAATTGCGCAAATTAAATCAGAAACAATTTCTCATATAACTTGAATATTAAATTTTACAAATATAAAGGTTCAGAAGCATTTCGTGGTATTACACGATTTACTAATACATGTCGGACCTCTATTTAACGAAGTCGCTATAACCTGAACAAAAGATCGTTATATGGAAAATTCGTTGAGATTCCCCTTTTAAAATACTTTAAACTTCACGAAACAGATTTTAAATTCATAAACACTAAATATTATGAATAAAAGTAGTTAATCACACCTTTATTTTGTAAATTAATGTCTATTTGTTTTATATATCTTACCCATCAAACAGAAATCTGCAAGGAAATCATGAATAAAACAAAACATTGTCCGGGAATGCACTGTTTTTTCAATTTAAAAAAAAATCATATTAAAATGAATGAATTTTCATGACATTATAGAATTTATTATAACAAGTTATTTTAAGCATACATTACCACATGCGTCCTTAAATTTAATTAAAGATAAAGTCTGTTAATTTTGCCTGAGTTTTTTGTTTGAAAAAGTATTTTCTCTCATAATACGTCTAGCATCTTTACAATGTACCAAAAACCCCTTCATCCGTATTTTCTACAAACTGTAATCCGCGTCAGAATGTGTTAAAAGAAAGTTAATATGTTAAATGTGTTAAAAGAAAAAATAAGTTTGAAATGTTCAGAAATATTTTGAGAAATATGGAGAACAAAATATTGGATCAGAAGAAAAAGTTCGTTAAATAGAGAATGCACTTCGCTATTTGGAGTTTATTTTACGAAGAAATTCGCAAAATGTTCTTGGTTCCAAGGAAAAGTTCGCAAAATAGAGGTTCGTTAAATAGAGGTCCGACTGTATTTCAGTTCCATTGTTCTAAGAGTCAAATATGGAGTGTTTAAATTCCATGTTTGACTTTTGCGGTTACTTGCTTATTTGTCCTACAAAATCTTCCGCCAACGACATTTACTTATTTGATATCCTTCCTTTTCAGATTTATCTTCTTATTTAAATAAAACTTTGTTAAACATGTCGTTCCATTAACAAATAACTCAAAGCTACATGAGATTTAATGCCACAGAGAATCATAGTATTAAATTGCATTTTCTCTGATGAATGACTTGCATATAATCTCTGGTTTCTCTGTTGCCACCGGTGGTTTAGAAGATTTCATTATATCTCCTGTGATTCTCCACTACATCCTGAGAATAAGAGATAGCGTGCAATAATGACATTATATATATATATATATATATATATATATATATATATATATATATATATATATATATATATATATATATATATATATATATTGATACAGAGAAAATGAAGAAAAACAGTGTCTTATTTTTTATTCAGATAGGATCATATTGAAATCTTGAAAACGATTCTTCTGTGTTACATATTTTATGTATTCCTATCTATCTATCTATCTATCTATCTATATATATATATATATATATATATATATATATATATATATATATATATATATATATATATATATATATATATATATATATATATGTGTGTGTGTGTAATATAATCATTACATATCGTTCTTAAAAGGCAACCTGAAAAGGAAAACTAGCTCAAATTTACATGGCTGGAGCTAGACTCAGCCTGAAAGGAATTAGAATTTTGAAGCAGTCGTGTCGAAAAGTTTTATTTAGAGCGATAGTAACATACGTCCTTTCATTTCAGATGCTCGGAGCGAAGTGTAATATCACCTTTCAACCTTACGCGCTAGGAGCGAGGTACATGAGCTTTTTGTTTTGAAATGTCAGCGGAATTTGAGGCTGGCGATGCGAACTCACGCCTTTCTCGAGACGTATACACGTGTAGAAATGCAACGTTTGCTGTTTTATGGGAAGTTCTGTTGCTATGGGTTTTTAAAACGCTAAAGTAATGTTACTGGGGATTGGATTTAGGAAAGGGAATTTAAATGATAGAATGGAGGGCCTAATATTTAATTTATTACATATATATATATATATATATATATATATATATATATATATATATATATATATATATATATATATATATATATATATATATATATATATATATACATATACATATATATATAAATATACAGTGGACGCTCGTTAATTCGAACTCGGTTAATTCGAACTAATCTTAAGGCCCCAAAAACTTGTATTGTAATTAATGTTAAAAATATCTCATTAATTCGAACTAAATTTTTATCACTTCGGTTAATTCGAACTAAAAATTTGACAAAAAAAAATTATTTTTCCTCGTTTAATGGATAAAATACACACTGTATTTATTATTTTGTGTGTCAAAATCATCTGTATTTCTTTTCTGAGTAAAGAGGCACATGCCTGCATTCCTAGACTATTGCATGTCCGCTGTACGTTAGTGGCTATTGTCCTTCTTATTAGTGCTAAACGGAAAAAGCAATTTTCCTTTATTTGTATCGATTTTCTTAGAATTTCAGAAAAACCAGTCTTTACTACAGATTCTAGGGAGCTGCGTCAGTTATACCAGCACTGCAGACAAGTTAATGTGGTTTAGTTTTTCTTCCTCATTGTGTGGTGTGAACGTGTAAAAATTCAGGATGTCTACACGTGGAAAGTACAAAACCCTAACTTTGGAGACAAAGGTAGAAATTTTAAAGAAAGTAGAGAATGGCGAATGTAAAACAAAGTTAGCAGCTGACTAAGGAATTAAAAAAATGCCTTGTCAACTAATTTGAAAAACATGGAGTCAATTTTAGATTCATGGGAAAAATCAAAATTTGCTAGAGGAAGGAAACGCATGAGAAATGCGTCCCAAGAAGATCTAGAAAAAGCTCTACTGCTATGATTCCAGGATGTTAGATCTCGAATTTTTCCGATAAATGGACCCCTAGTGCTGACGAAGGCTGATGAATTGGCAAGTCGAATGGGTATTGAAGATTTTAAATGTAGTGATGGATGGCTTTCTCGATTTAAGTCAAGGCACAATATTTCTTATCAAACTGTATGTGGCCAAAGCTCTGATGTAAACGAAGACGTATGCACTAATTTCGGTAGGAAATTGCCAGGGCTTTTCTCTACTTACCTGCCGAAAGATATTTTTAATGCGGTCATAATGGACAAAGCTATAATGGACCCAATTAAAACTCTGAAAGCATTTATTCAGATGGAACCTTCCTCTGAAAATGAATTGAAATGTTTACTTCAAATCGAGAAGCTGGCTGAACAATGTAGGCATCCTAAACAGAACCAAACATCCATTTTACAGTTTTTCCCCAAAGTGCAATTCATATTTTTAATTAAAGTTTACTTTCTACTACATATCTTCTGCTTCATTTTATGATTAAGGTAAATCTGTATTGCTTTTTAATATGTTTAATTTTAGATAACGTAGTATAATATATTTTCTGGGGTTATATATACTAGGAGATTTTTCTTCTTCAGCGATACACATTTAAAGTTATATATTTTGTCTTAACATCGGAAAATTCGAACTTCGGATAATTCGAACTTTTTTCTGAGAACCTTTGAGTTCGAGTTAACGAGCGTCCACTGTATATATATTCAAAGATTAACAACATTGCTGATGTTCGTGTAATAACAGGGGACTATTTATAATTTATTACCAAATTTATGAATTATATAATATTTTTGAATATTGTAATGTGATTAAGAAAATTTAAGATGACATTTATATTTCAGATGAACATAATTTTAGAGAAAAACGATGCAAAATGTTTAAGACAAAATGTTTTAATAAAATGAGAAGCAGCGCAATTATTGAGCTGCTATTTCAGAACATTGCTATAGCTTGAAATGCTTTAACGTTTTACATCTTTAAAAACCCAAATTAGATAAACAGAAGATGGAAATGTTTTTTTTCCCTTTAAAAGAGAGAGAGTTTGAGTAGCTTGCATTAAAATGTCAAAAACATCGATATGAGAGTACTTTAATGTGACTTAAAATATTTCATAATGAACTTTATGATATTCAGAATTGAGGTGTGTTTAAAACAGTTTATGTCGTTATTGTGTCCTTGAAATAAATAATTTATTTATATGTTAGGGAATTTCGTCCCTATTTTCAAATGAATAACTACCAGATTTTCACGCTGTGCATTTATTTAACTTGTAGCAAGAAAATGCGAATAAAAATTTACGAACAAAAATATTTCTCTCATTTTTCAAGTTTTTTCATAGATTTTTGCATAATTGAGTAACCAAATTTGGTTGTTGAATTTCGTTTAAGAATAAGTTACGTTTGCAGCTGAAGACACTCATAATATCATTAAAAAAAGGATGGGACATCGACGTCAAGAAAAAATTTAATGCATTTTGTTAAAACAATATATGAAATAACTAATACACCCATACCTCGCTTTACGGCCTAGATACATTCCGGAAAAGTTGACCGTAAAGCGAAAAGCCTTATAATGAGTCCATTATTTTGATACAAACCCATACAAATTTAATTGGATGTTTCAATTTTTTATAAATAATAAAGTTTTATGTTCATAAAGCATTTTATTTTTTTATTTCCTATAAAATGCTCACATAAAAATAAAAGTACAAAACAACGTAATAATAAACAGGAATTCAAAAATAAAACATATGCACAAAAAAAAAGAAATGATATGCACATATGTATAAATAGAATAAGAAACATAGAATAAAATTTTTAAAAACTGTTTTAATGTGATGACGGACATTAACATGAAGAATGGCTGTAATATGCTGCCATCATCACTTTCTGCTGTTGTGGCCGTAAAACCAGGGCCCGATTATGAACGCTGGGGGCCCCTGGGCAGATGTTATTTTGGGGCCCCCCCCCTTACGAACATTTACAAAAATAAGAACTATCCATTGGCTGTACATACTATTAGAAGTACTAGGTGCATTCACCAAGGGGGTTTTGGGGCCCCCTAGCATCAGGGGGCCCTGGGCAAAGTCCCGATTTGCCCATGCGATAAAAAGGCTCTGCGTAAAACGAAACATAAATTGGGCAGTAAATCGAAAAAGTGCCATAATTTAAAAAGGCCGTTATAGCGAAATGCCGTATAAATAACAGCCGTATAGTGAGGTATAGGTGTATACAGTTTGCACCGCTTATATGGTATAGTGGTTATCGGCGAGGTCTATCACGCAGTGGGCTTGAGTTCAAACACAGAATAAGACTTTGGCGTTACCGCGTTGTCCCCTCATATTTAGCAATCTCGCTCATCTAAATGGTGCAACATTTCATTTATTTAATTTAAAATTTTTCCATGTTCATTTCCTTTTAATACAGGGCTACTTTTATTTATTAGACACTTTACGTGCTCGGACCCTAGATTCAAACTTATTATTAGCTTTAAATCTTCTCACTAAAACTTATTATTAGCAATTATAAAGAATTTTCTTATGATTTAGAAAACCTTTTTTCAAATAAAAATACTAACAGCCAACTAATTTCATGTCAAATTTTATGAAAATTATATCTACATTTGGTATTATATCTACATTTGGTAACATTTACATTTAATATTATATATACATGGAAATACATATATAATATTAGATATATATATAATATTAAATAAAGATGTATAATAAAGTATTAATTTGGAATGAATATTCTGTTATGAAATTAACTTCAAGCATCTGAAACATTTCAAAATTTATTTTAACACAAACTTCAAAAAAGAAAAGAAAATTAATATAAAATTGTAAGGTTAAGTGCATAGTATGTAAACTAAAATATAATGCAAGAAAGAACATAATAACTGCTTTTATGCATACATATGCAAATATAAGTAACTTTTCGTTATAGCTCTTTAGTTAATACTTGTCCCTATACTCATATATTTCTAAATGGGTTTTGAAAATGTTCTGTGCCCTTAATCTCTTTTGCCTTCATAGTTTAATATCGAAGCTACAATTATGGTTATTACTTATTTAAATATATAAATCTGTATATATAAAACAGTTCCGTAACTGACTCAGTGACATACAACGCACAGACCAAACCGCTGGACTTATAGAGCTGAAATTTTGCATGGAGATTCTTCTTATGGTGAAGGGGTGCACTAAGAAAGATTTTTGAAAAATTCTTCTTAGATTTTTTTAAATTAAATTTTTAAGCTGTTTTGTAACTTTTTTTAAGTATGCATTTAAAATAATAATTTGAGGGTTATAAGATTTATATCACGAGAAAGGTCATAAAAATTCCTTTAAAATGGAATCTTTTTTGAATATTTACCTCGATTTTCTGATTTTTGGTGAATTTTTAAAGATTCATTTTTAGAATTTAATTTATCAAATGTTGATCACAGGATTTCTTTTTCTGGTACTTTACATAAATTTATCGTCACGTGCATAACAACTAAATAGCCAAAAAAAATTTTTCTTTCTAATGCAGCAGGCGATTGGATATTATCCAAAAAAATAAATATCCCGTACGATTTTTTTATAAATATATATATATATATATATATATAATTTTACATCAATTGTATACATTGATCGTCGTATTTATTGGAAATATATATATTTTTTGCCATTAATTGCATACATTGACCGTTGTATTTAATTTGAATGTACTCCGTAGCGAAGTGCGGGTTTTCAGCTAGTTGATTAATATAACTAATTCCATGTCATGGAAGGGATTAGTACGAAGCATCCCCTAGAAAAAAAAACATAAATTCTCTAGTAACAAAATCAAATTACAGATTTAGTTATTATATAGTGGAAGAAAACATTTATTAAAGAATGAAAGGAACTTGCATGAGATTTTGTTTCTTCAGACATCGATACCACAGAAATCATCTCGTAATGGATTTTTAACTTCTCGGGAAGAAATTTATGACGCCGGAAATCACCCATAATTTATTTAGTTTCCTCTCGTCTCTTTTTATTCCTCACAATCATAGCTCATTCCTTTTTCCAGTCTACAGCACACACGTCGTGGGTGGTAACAAATTATAACATCTCCCATATTTTTTACTAGTTTTGCAGCTGTAAATGATTTAATGTTTTTTAAAACGGTTTTGCCAGATGTACGCCGAACTATTTATACTTTAATGGATGAATAGATAAGTTCTGTAGAGAATAAATGTATGTCAGACAACACATTTTCTTCGTTGGTAATGATGTTTTACAATTGCTTTGCGGCTTGGAGCGTCTTTTAATCTAAACGTGAGCAGTTGAGTGTTGAAATAAATTGATAGGGAGGAGTGGTTTTTGCCGCTTCAAACAATGCATCGCCAATTTCAACCGCTGCGTTATATTTTTCTTTTCTTTTTTTTAACATGCAGTCAGAATGTATAACAGTTCTTTAATTTGCAACGCAGCGATGTCTGAGCGTAAAATTTAATAACTCACTACGCTTTCGTAGTTCTTCTCTGATCATTTACTTGTACGTTTTTAAAATTGACATGCAACGCCCTGACAATAGTTTGTTATGATATATGACACGCTAATCATTTCAAGAAATCAAGCTTTCAGTAGAATCGTGTCCTACATCATTATTTTTCAGGGGTAGAAAGCAATAAATTTAGAGACACGCATAGAATTAAAAGCAACTGTATTATTTTCTTTTAAAAATATATAAATACAAGCCCACCATAAAAAAAAACAGCTCCGTTTTTTTTAATTATGAACTATCCAATTATTTTCAATGAAAAAGATCTTTCTAATGAGAAAGTCAACAAAAGAAGGCTGAAATTGGATCATCTTGTGCCTAAAACTAAATTCATAGTTTGACTTAATTAGAAAATTTTAATTAGATACCTTATTATGATTCATTTAAATTCAGGTGCATACCTGTTAAAAGAACCCAAAATTAATACTAGCAGTGCTACTGCTCGGAGCTTTTACTTTTAAAAAACTTAAAATTATACTCATGTCTTCAAAATGCTTTAAAATATATTTCAGTTTTAGATTGTTTACATTGTTTAAGAAACCGTAAATATTTTTAAAGTTTAAGTTAAAAAGTAAATCTTTCAAGCATTTCTTCATGTATTCATTTACATACATTTTTATTTTAATTAGTCCAGAACCCTTTTTAAGAAATGCAGAAGCGTTTTCTTTTGTCTTTTTTCCTTCTGCAAAGAATAAAATGTGGATATTTTGCATGGATGGAATAAGATAATTCTCATTAAATCACATAAAAGAAACCGTGTATTAAATGCTGATAACTTGAAAATTACTTTTTTGAAATGCATATATATTACTCTAAATAATGAGTTTAAATCTTGATTCATGTACAGATATTTAAACATTTTATATTTGCCTACCAGAGGGAAAAACTGGTGCACGTAAAATCTTGTCGTGGCTGCAATGTACCCCAAGTTCTCAAATTTACCTCTGAAGGTGCAGGGTCAAGTGTTCTCGTCATTTGATTCGGTTCAAAATTACGGGACTGTCCATAGGAGAGTAATGCTGGTCCACCTATACGGTGCTCCCAGAAAAGTAGCCAGCAAAACTGCGGTGCCATAGTACGGTAAGGATAATGTCCAAGAATACCGTCTGCCGCATTGGAGAAAAAAAACCACAGGAAAAATTATTTAGGTCTCAAGGTAGCCTAGTGATAGCTCGTTGGCTCTCGGAGCTGAGGTTGCTCGGATCGAATCCCGATGAGCACCATTAAATACCTCAGTGTCTAGTCCGGATATGGGCACGTTAAATCATTAGACCAGAAATTCCCGCTATGAGTTCAGACAGGGTGGGAGAGGGTACGATCCCCCCAGATGTTGCCCTGGGGGTGCTCGGTCAAAATTGAAGTGGCACTTGGCTAAAGTGGATTCCGAGCTTGTGGTGCTATTATAAACCGCAGCCACACCCCTCAGCCCTCAAGCTTATATGGACCTAGTCTGAAATACTTTCGACCACGGGACATTAGAACCGACAACAGAAACGAAATTCATCCAACTAAATAAAGAGTACTGAAGTTAGAATTTCAGGTCCAGGATTCGACCCTGCGACTGGACAAGGTCGACTCAGCCTTTCATCCCTTGAGAGGGTCAATAAAATGAGGACCAAGCATGCTTGGGGACTAATCTCTTGGGGTCCCGCGTCAGGTTGACCACCTGACCGAGACATATGCTGTATGGCACCCCAAGCCAACGGTCAAGAATGAAGAGATGGGCAAACCGCCGTTGGTCCACATTCGGACTGTTGTACCATGAGTTTAGTTTAGTTTAGAAGTAAGAATTTCAAGGAAGAATTTATAAGATTTATAGAATTATTGCAGACGGAGGCGGTTTACCATATATTAAGTGCTCCGAGGTATCAGCTCTTCATTAATAGCCGTGTAAGAAATAGTATGATGTAATAATTCTTTTCATCAGTGGAAGTTGATCCAATAATTCGCAACCACACGCGATTTATGTGAATTAAATTGTTATGATCTCCATATTTCAAATATTTTAGATCAGACCTGTTCAATGCTTTGTTTACGAATGTGAGCTCGTCCTAATTTTTCTGAAACTAAGTTGGCTGAGGAAAATTAGGAAGACAAAGTTTTTAAAAAAAAGTGTCAGCCTTACAATTACGTAAATATTGCAGGTGCGTTTTATTTAAAATTCCTTCAACGAAAATGAGAAACCAACGTTACATTAGATATTATATGTACATTAGATGCAAAGAGACTATAAGACCATTATGAAGCAGCATTATTGGTAGTGGAGGATGCTGTTTCTATTCTAATAAATAGCGAGAGCCAATATTAACCCTTACGTCGGCTTATCGGTCTAGGAGACCGGTATTGCACCTATTCTGAAGGGTGGGGTTGGTAAGGGTGATCAGACTGTTGAGGGTTTGTGAGTTCTTCAGTCGGGTCTTGACCTTCAAGTACAACACATCGGAGGTTTTAGTCCGCTCGTATTTTGTAGGTAAATTTAATCTTTGTAAAACATAGTCGGTCTTTTAGACCGATGAGCCTTCAACTGATTTAAATTTTTGCCGGTCTGTAAGACCGATAAGCCTTGAACCTTACTAATTATCTGTCAGTCTGCATGCATTCTATGTCCAAGATCTTTGTTTTATTGTTGTAGCTAGCATGGATGGAAGAATTCCTACTGTTTCACAACGAACCAGACATTTTGTCTCTCTCGCGCTATCACGGATTGGGGACTTGGATTCTGAAATTTTTGTTGAATAATCTATTTTTTATTTATACTTTTCAAGAATGAGAGGTGGCAGTAGTTTTGCATTGATGACTTATAACTGCGAAAAACTTATAAAAATAGGAAAATATCCTAATTTTATGGCGTGGCAGTCTGTGAGACCGATGAGCTGGGAAACAGTATAAAGACAGATGAGCCGATGTAAGGGTTAAAAGAACTACGGTGCTCTGTACTTTTGAGAAGAAGCTCGTTTAAACTTTAACCTCGTTTGATAAAAAAGATTACCAGAAATAGTTTTCAGACTGGGTAGATAAAGAAATTCTATTTACAGCTGCTTTATAAATGGAGAACAGAAGAATCCATTCAAACCCATAAAGAAGAATGAGACTCTCTTGCCATCACTTCTTTGCTAACTACAAATTGACTCAGTTCCTTACAGGACATGGAAATTTTAAGAGCTATTTGAGTAGATTCAAATTGTGTTCGGCGACCCCCTGTGACTGCAGCGTTGGTGGCGAGGAAAATGCTGAACATGTTCTGTTTTTGTGTTCGAAGTACCGCAGAGAGAGAAATATTTTTAAATTGGCTCTTAAGGACTTAAATATTAACTGGCCTCCCAATTTCTTTCTGCTCGTTTCTGGGAAGTGTGCTTTCGGCTTATTTTGTAAATTTATTGTAAATATTTGTAATTCTTCTTAGTTTCTTTTATTTGTTTTATTTTGTCTGTTTCTTATGTTTTCTTAGTGTTTTATACTTACCTCTGTAAGTCCCGTGTGATACTTTGTGGTACACGGGAATTTTATGTGTATTATTTTAATTAATAAAAAAACCCATAAAGAAGCATGAATGTTTTTTTCAAATAAAGTTTAATAAATTAGTTTAGGATGCTCTTATTTTAGAAATTTTTCACAGTAGTTCTTTTTAGAACAATATTGTACGTTCTAATTTTTTAAGAAATCAAATAAACAGTGAAGTTGTTAATCAATGAGTTAAAAGTCTAGCAACAAAGTAATTTAAGAGGTCAGTACTTCAAAAATAATTTTTTTTCATTTCATTACATTCTTTATAGACGAAAATACATCACACGTGGCATATATGAGCAAATATATAAGTTAATGTATTGCAAGTAACCCTTTCAAATGAAAAAAGCTGTTAAGATTTTTGGACATAACTATCAGTAACGCTAGTAGCGTAGTGTCGAGTTAAAAACTTTTACAATTTATTAACGAATGTACAATCAAACAATTTCTTTCAACGTTCGGAGAAAATTAAGTACTGACAAGCTTCATTAATCAGTAATCAGATAATTAATCAGTAGAGTTTACATAACTGAGAGTTATGCAAACTCTACTGATTAATTATTCCAAGCATTATGCATAAAAGCGTTCTACTAATGACCGTAGGTATCCAATAGGCAAATCATCAGAGGATCCTTAAACAACCTCCCCCCCACCTCTAGAATTTTTGCGCTAAGCCTCTGTGATCCACGACCAGGTAGACGAATAACAAATCTAATCTTCTTATAACGGCCTTTTCAAATCACGCGATAACTATTACTAAAATATATACAAGGTGCGCCCATAAAATAACCGGGCAATTTTTCATAAATAATACAAATATTACTCACCTTCAAATAAATTTAACCCCTTCAAAATAATCACCAAAAGGAGTCTATACAATTTTTCCAACGTTTCTCCAAGTCATCGAAACACTGTTTATAGGCGTTGGAACTAACCGTTCGCAAAATACGCTTAACATTTAATTTAATGTCCGAGACGTTTTCAAATCTCTCTCTGTCCTTTCATGGTCATCTTCAGCTTCGGAAAAAGAAAAAAATCAGCTGGCGATAAGTCGGGAGGATATGGTGGGTGATTTATCACTGTAATTGAATGCCTAGCAAGATATTGTTGTACAGAAATTGCTGTGCGGGGCCTATCATTATCGTGTAAAAGAAAACATTACCCAGAATCAAACAGTTCCTTCCTAACTCGCCTTATCCCGTTTCTTAATCGAAAAAGCACCTCCTTGTAAAAATACTGATTAATTGTTTGATTTTCAGGAACAAATTCGGGGTGAAGTCCTTTGTAACCAAAAAATGCAATCAGCATCACCTTAGTCTTTGATTTTAAGAACGAATTTTCTCCACATTTTCCTCATCCTTTGAAGTTTAAGGACTTCTTGTCTTTGGTTCATCTTCAATGCTTTCCCACCCACATTTAAAGCGATTGTATCACTCATACACTTATGTTCTTGATAACGATGCATCACTATATACTGTTCAAAGCCTCTCTAAAGTTTCGTAGCAGATTTACCTAATTTGTAACAAAATTTAATGTTAAAACGTTCTTCCATTCCGAAGCAAATTTTTTTGTACAATGCCTTATCAGTAAATGAAAATTACTACGGCGTTTTGATATGCAAACGACTAAATAACCAGTTTAAACTGGCTTTATCAAGAGTTGAGATGTCACTCTTTCTAAGCAGGTGATTATTCTTTCACCTTTTTTATTTTATTGTTTGATCTTTTAATTTGTCCGGTTACTTTATGGGCGCACCTTGTAGATTTAAAAGACCTTTTTTACACTTTAAACATTTTTACCTCACGTTCTACACTTCGCCTGCAACAAGATTCTTCAGCATTTTTCCGTTTTGGAATTTCTTATAATACATCCAAGAAACTGAACTATGTAAATAACCGAATAAAAACTGTGTAAAAAACCGATCAAAAAAATTTTCAAAATATGAAAATAAAGTAAAATTTTAAAAATATGGCAGAAAAATAAGAAACTGAGGGAAATATATATTGCATATACTGATATTATAGCACTAAGGTTCCGTTCACATTACTTCGAGACCGTAGCGGTCCGTTCCTCCGTTGGTACCGATATTGTTAACATATGTGATTGGTTTGACGTATAACGCAGTCATTGCGTTGCCATTTTTATCGCTGACGCTCTGAAAGCTGTGTAAACAAGGCCTAAATCTCCATGCTTTATTTCTTTTTAATGTCGGAATTAAAAAAAATTGCGTCAGTAGATATAAGTAATATTTCAGCAACGGAGTTTTATATAAAAATACTTCTCAAGACTAAAGCTTACAATTCGTAATACATGATGTCCGTGATAAAAGTATCCAAAAGTTATGGCTTATTTTTACGGAACTACCCATTAGAATTTTAAAATAATTAAATAGAAAGAACATCTCACCAAGTTTTAATATCAATCATAGATGTCGATCATAATATCATAGATTTCGATGTGCGCACCTTTTGTAGCACGACTAACGTCTAAATTGTAATCCAGTTCTCTCTAAGTGTTTCGTAGCATATCAAGAGTTATTACACGAATTGCTTGAATTGTTGAAGCTTCCGCTTCTTCGACTCATCCATAGCTTCAATTTTTTGTTTATACACAACGAATTTCACGAATCTGTTACAGTGACCATAGTGGTCCTAAGTACATTGCGTTAAGACAAATAATTAGAGTTAACTTATTAAAAATTCGCAGCACGTTAAGATAGTAATTATATAGAATAAATCCAGAGTTAAGTCCAGTTTTAACTAAGGAGTTACCAAGGTATAAGTCTGACCTAATTTAAGTTTAAGGAAGGAAAATTACTCTTACATTTTATTAACACCCCACATGGCTCGGGTGCACCACGTGCAGAACTTAAAACCTAGAAATAAAACAAGTAATATATAAAAAAAAATTTTTAAAGTCATTTCCTACTTAGGTCAACAAAGAAAATTTTGAGTGTGAACTAATAGTAGGAATTGAAAAAAAGGATTGCCTGCCAGAACCTTGCCTACTGTGCGAGATTAGGAGGGGGGGGGGAAAGAGAGAGAAAAAGTTTGTCAGGTTGGGGATTCGATCTCGCAACCTACAGGACGGGAGAAGCCCGCGATACCGCAGTGCTACCGTTTACACAGCAACAAGAGGGAAATTACTATTCAAGAGCAAGAGACGCTCTAGGTCTAAAACTAAAATTGATTAATTAAATTTAATTAATGAATTAATATTTGAAAAAACTGTATTAACATCAAGTGTCATCCACTACAAGTTAAAAAAATGTATTTGAACTTGAGTGGATGAATAAAAAGTACTTTTATTAACGATTGAAAATTTGAACAAGATATATATAGAGAGAGTGTGAACTAATAGTAGGAATTGAATAAAAATTAAACATGACTCACGCAATTACAATATTGACAAGTCGAATGGGGACAGAAACAGTGCTCTTTATTCATTTTAAAATATTTCATCAGGATCATTCACATAAAAATCACAGGTAAAATGGTGGAATGGCATGCTCCATCACTCTCGCTCCCAGCACCCCACACCACACACAGAAAAGAGACCTGCTAACTCTATCGCAGCCGACATCCGTGTCTGTTCTCCGCCAGAGCAGAGAAACCCGTTCCTTCAAGGTCGCCAAGCGCATGCGCAAATGGACGCGAAAAGCTCTCCTACTTGGCGTGCATCGCCCCCAGTGGCGATAATTTCCTTAGATATTTTTTAGTGCAGTTAAATTGCAATTAAGCAAGTTATAAAGCACATGGCTTTATAACAGAATCCCCAAGCAAAAAAGTCTAATAACTCCTGATATGCTACGAAACACATGGAGAGAACTGGATTACCATTTAGACGTTATTCGTGCTGCAAAAAGTGCACGAATCGAAATCTATGATACTATGATCGAAATCTATGATTGATATTAAAACTTCGTGAGATGTGTTTTCTATTTAAATAAATAATTTTAAATTCTACTGTGTAGTTCCGTAAAAATAAGTCATAACTTTTGGATACCTTTAGCCCGGACACCCTGTATAGGAAGCCGATCTTCAAGGTTGTAGGAGGATTTGAAATTTTTGTTCCGTTTAAAGCCGCTTCGATGCACTTCCATCTTTAGAGACAGGAATAATATCCAAATAGCATGCTGTAATGAGGTCAAATCAGAGATGACACTATAAGGGTACCTCCCATAGGTAGCCACTAATACCTATAATCTATTAAATCCCTTTCTGGTTACCTACGGTGAAGTTCATAAGGAAGACGCACAAACGCTAATAAAGAAGTAAAGTTATTTGGCTTTATGTTAAAAAGATCTATCGACGTAAATGCTTTTTACCTAATTCCTGGTGGGCAATCTTTTTTCCCAGTTTTAATCCTGCCTCACATTTATTAGAAGGTAGCAATTTCCTTATTCTTAAGCTCCGTACATAAACTTCTGCTACATATCTCGCAAAACTAGTCACATATGAAGTCTAATACAAATGACTCATTAGTAATTTTCTGTAACATGTGTGACATAAAAGCAAAATGCTTTTAATTCAACATTTTGTTGAATGAAATGCTTTCAATTTAGTCGGAAAATAGTTTAATCTCGAAATATTGCATCAATCGGGATGGTTAGTCCATACTAGGGTTTGATTCTTTTTCAAACCCGGGTTTAAAAAGGCCGGTTTTTAAAATAAATTTGTCACATTTGAAAACCGGTTTTTAAAATTAAGAAAACCGGTTTAAAAAATTCAAATTATTATGTAAAAATTAATTTTTAACTTATTTGATTTCTTGAAGACCCTGAAGAAAAACTTACAAATCCAAAAACACTGAAAGCTGAATTTTCATTATTTGAGGCAACGAATAAAAGAACCAAAAACTTAGATTTGTTATTTGATACCCTGAAAATTATAAAACCAATCTCAGTAGCTAGTGAACGAGTATTTTCAATTTCAGGCAATATTGTGTCCAAAATAAGAACAACACTTAGCCACCGTTCAATGGATATTTTATGCTTTATAAAATCCTATTTTCTTAGGAGAAATTAAAATTAGTGAAATAAATATAAATATTATTTGAAATTTGAAATTTTTGTTAGAGTTTTCGTTATTTTGTGTAAGTAATGTGTAATAATTAATTTTTTTTATATTTTGACTTTGATATTGATTTCGTTTTTTGTTATTTTATATAAATTAAATAAAATATTTTTCTCTATTCTATTTTTTTTTGAAAAAAATTCGAAAACAGGCTAAAACCAGTTTTTTGGAAATCTGGAATTCGAAAACCGGTTTTTCAAAAAGTAGGTTTTTGTTTAAACCCTAGTCCATACGACATGTGTCAAACTGAAGACCAGCGCTGCGTAGCAAACGCAGCCGAGGGTTCATTATTTCCGTTTATTTGTTCGCTTTATGAACAGTATAGGCCTGAGCGCCGGACAGACAGTACAGATCTGCCAACACATTTGGTCAACCCAGGTATAAAAAATGTTTAAATGGTGTCACCTATGACACAAATAAATATTCGATAAGAAGGCATAAAAACGTTTGATGATATAACATTAAGTGTAAATGAAGTAAGAAAACCTTAGAATGTTAATAACTAAACCATTTATTATGTAAATATACAGTGAGATGTTAATATTTTTTTACACGTATAATCTAATTCAGATATATAAAATGTAAAAACCAGCTAAATACTCATAAATTAATTTTCATACTGCTTAAGAAAATCAATGCAATTTTTTGAATTCTAGATAACCATTGATGACTGTATTTTGGATCCCTTTGTTTACAAAATGAATTGCTTTATTTAAAATCCTGTTAATTGCTTTTCGATTCCCCTTTGCAACATATATAGCAACTTTCCTCTTCTTTTCATGAAAAATTCTACTTCATTCATCTATTTTAGAAATATACCGCATCTACAATTTACTGTGCCCCACAGAGCATTCCTTTAAATGTTTATTTATATCTAAACAAGTGCACTGAATTTTATTTAATTTTTACCAGAGATTTTGTTTAGAACGTCCTTGTGACCTTCTGTTCCAGTATGAAATAGCATTAGGATTTCAAATATAGGTTATATATATTTTATATATGTCCGCCACAAATATTTTAATGTGGGAATGTTTTCTTTGGTTATTTAAAATTTAAAATGCCAATATTTTTAGTGCACTATAAAATATTGATTCAATCTCCTATTACCATATTTAAAAATTATATGTGTTTGAAAAATTAAGTTGTCATTTTGATTTGCTAAATTCGAAATAGATTTATTAAATAACATGTAATGCATGATATATATATATATATATATATACGTTTTACAAATATTTGTTATTTTTACTCGCTTATTCATAGAGTAAAACGATATCTGTCTTGACATATATTTCATTGAAATTTCCGTAAAATAAACTAAAAATTAATTTTTAAGCTGTGCGTTTTATCATGAGATTTTATTGCGTCATATTTGACATTCCTTATATATATATATGTATGTAATGGATGTTACCCCCCCCCCCAAAAAAAAAAAAAAACAAAAAAAAAACGGCCACTTTTTTTCGGGATCATTACTAATCGCCTTAAAACAGTTTCAGTGTATAGGTATATCTATACTAATATATAAAGAGAGAGCAGATTTTGTACGTGGAGGGTAATCTCCGGAACCATTGCACCTATTTGAAAAATTCTTTCACTGTTTGAAAGGTACATTATTCCAGATGGACATAGGCTATATATTATGTATATCTGATCAGTAGAAATAAAGTTAGGGGGGGATACTCTAGATTTGTGTGCACGGCCGCCATCTTGGATTTTTCCGCCAGGGTTTGGCGCATTTCGCATGGCGATAATTATTGCGTTCTGGTAAAAATAACCCAATGTCAAATTCTCTAATTTTAAGATCAAACAGTTATTTCTGATGTGATCTTTTAATTACAGTATAATAATTTTAGGTCAGATCTTGGCCTTGACCTGGAAATCTGAGTCAAATTGACTAGACAATAAAAGAGTAAATTATTTTTAAAACTAAGAGTCTTTTTGTTGAAACTTTTTGAATCCATTATCAGTTTTTCGTTAACTTATTAAATTTAAGTTGCTTTTAATTTTGTTTATCGATTGTCAATTAGTATACTATAATGATACACCATTTCATTTATTTGAAGTAAAAAATCCTTGTCCCGATTTTATTGTATGCACCAAATATTTGGTTAAGGTCAAATCTGAAGTAAAATTTCATTACCACAATGCCCTATAAAAAAAAAAGAAAAAAAAAAAGAAGAGGATCTGGTTACTCACCATAAATTTATGGGTTCATAATTATTTTACATTTTTCAAAGCTGATTTTTAGATAATTTTTAAATTGCAAGTTATTTAGTTGGTACGAAAATGCTGTATTTTTTTTCTAATTAACAATATATTGGCATAATATTTTGGTGATTCATTGCTATTAGTCAAAGAGTTAGGGCAAACTGAATAGATGGCATTGAAATTTTATCTGTAAGTAAAATTCATTTGACCAAATTTCTCATATGGATCATAATTTGAAAAGGTAGTTTTTAATTAAAAATGACAAAAAGAAAATCTCAGTCCAACGATTAAATGATTTTTCAAAAATATTTCTAAGTTTCACAATTTAAAAAGGTCGTTTTTATTAAAAAAGCTAAAAGAAAAACCCAAAATTTCCAATATTTGAGAATGATTTTTTCAGAAAAAAGTGGTTTTTATCAAAAACCCAACAATAAATCTAAGTCCAACGTTTAAATGATTTTTCAAAAAATTTTCTAAGTTTCATAATTTAAACAGGTGGTTTTTATTAAAAAAGCTAAAAAAATTCAAAGTCCAGCGTTTTGAAAACACCGCTTAAAACACATTGGCGAGAATTTTTCCACTCCTCAAAACACGGTGAAATCGCCAAGTTGGCGCAAAAAAATCCAAGATGGCGGACGTGCACACAATTATTAAGTAACGTAATATTAATTTGAATATTATTTTAGGTGCTTAAAGTAATTAAAAAAACATTCTTTACTTAAAATCCTTTTTTTATTTTTGTATTTTTATTTCATCTCTTACTCTAATTTTGAGATACCAATGTGTATCTATAAACGTTTGTCAATTGTAAACGTTTATATTGTAAACGTCTATATTGTAAACGTTTTGTCAATTAAACGTTTCTTCAAATGACAAACGTTTAATCTATATCTATCTATATATATAAAACAGTTCCGTAACTCACTCATTCATTCACTGACTGACTGACTGACTGACATACAACGCACAGACCAAACCGCTGGACCTAAAGGGCTAAAATTTTGCATGGCGATTCTTCTAATAGTGTAGGTGTGCATTGAGAAAGATTTTTCAAAAATTCTTCTTAGATTTTTTAAAATTAAATTTTTAAGCTGTTTTTTAAACTTTTTTTTACGTTTGCATTTAAAATAATACATTGAGGGTTATAAAATTTATATCACGAGAAAGATCATGAAAAATCCTTCAAAATGAAATTTTTTTCGAATTTTTACCTCTATTTCCTGATTTTTCGTGAATTTTTAAAGATTAATTTTTAGAATTTAATTTATTAAATGCTGATCACGTGATTTCTTTTTCTGGTACTTTCAATAAATTTATCGTCACGTGCGTAACAACTAAATAGACAAAAAATATTTTTTTCCCTTTCTAATGCAGCAGACGATTGGATATTATCAAAAAAAATGCATATCCCTTCGATTTTTTATAAATATATATACATAGATAGATATATATTTTACATCAATTGTATACATTGATCTTCGCATTTATTATAAATATATATATTTATTTTTTGGCATAAATTGCATACGTTGACCGTTGTATTTAATTTGAATGTACTCCGTAGCGAAGCGCGGGTTTTCAGCTAGTATTATATAATTTGCCAATAGACTTAACACTGTAGATGAGTAGTAATTAATGAAAAGTCTCATTTTCCCGTGCTAAGCAGGTACAAACTACATAATGGAATGAAGTGTTTCTAAAGAGGTATTTGCTATATATGAAAACCAGTTCCGTAACTGGCTGACTGACATACAACGCACTGACCAAACCGCTGGACCTAAAGGGCTGAAATTTTGCATGGCGATTCTTCTTATAGTGTAGGGGTGCACTAAGAGAGATTTTTGAAAAATTCTTCTTAGATTTTTTTTATTTAAGTTTTTAAGCTGTTTTAGTAACTTTTTTTAAGTTTGCAATTAAAATAATAATTTGAGGGTTATGAAATTTATATCACGAGAAAGATCATAAAAATTGCTTTACAATGAAATCTTTTTCGAATCTTTACCTCCATTTTCTGATTTTTGGTAAAGATTAATTTTTAGAATTTAATTTATTAAATTCTAATGACGTGATTTCTTTTTCTGGTACTGTAAATAAATTTATCGTCTCGTCCATAACAATGAAATAGACAAAAAATATTTCTTTTCCTTGCTAATTAATATTTCTTTAATATAATAATATATATATATAATATTTATATAATATTTCTTTATATAATATTTCCTTATATAATATTTCTTTTCCTTGCAGACGATTGGACATTATCCAAAAAGTATTAAAATACAGTAAAAAATATGTTCCTCAAACTGTACTATATTAACTGAACTATATTCTTTAGTATAGCCTAATAGATTAAATTTGAACTGAATATTTTCTACTACATTATTTTGTCTATAAAAATATATTTTTTTTACATCAATTGTATACAATGATCGTCGTATTTATTAAACATCAAAAAAATTATTCATGGTCACTAGTCATTATTTAAATTTTAAATTTTAGATTAAAATTTTTTCTTTTTAAATTTAACAAAAATTTTATTTTAGATTTTTTAATTTTTTATTTCCATTTTGAATAGTTGCTTTCTACTTACTTAATAGTTACTTAATAGTTGCTCTTTTGTACGTATGTGTTATGTATACATGTATATATGTATCTATCTATCTATCTATCTATCTACATATATATATATATATATATATATATATATATATATATATATATATATTTGGCCTTAATTGCATACATTGGCTGTTGTATTTAATTTTAATGTACTCCGTAGCGAAGTGCGGGTTTTGGGGTACTAAGGAAAATATCAGTTGCTATACACTGTGCTACTATAAAATATTTTTGTTTTAAAATCGAAGATATATCAATCCCTATTTTAGTGCACATAAAAAATTGGAAATCGTGGTGTAATGCTTTGTCGTTACCAATCCTGGCGACTAAACTGTTGAAAAAGAATATGGATCCAGCTGCAGAAGAGCAGAGAAGAAAGGGCGCCATGAAAGTACGGGAACGAATGCGTGAAGAGTTGCTCATTAGATAACAGATTGGGAATGGAAAGATTAGTCATACTGTAACGGACGTATTAATAAAAAAAGGAATTCAGGAATTACTGGGGAAAGGGACAAAATGTCAAAACGTATATTGAAAAAATTAAGAAATAAGAAAATAAATAAGAATAAAATAAAGGTACATTTAGGTCTCTTTTTGTGAGAAAATTTAATCAATGTATTGTAAAAATTTAAAATAACCTAAGAGGTTCTCTATTATAGTTGTAATTTAGGAGTATGATTTATGTATATATATATATATATATATATATATATATATATATATATATATATATATATACACATAAATCATACACATGCATATTTATATATCATAGACATGCATATATATATATATATATATATATATGAGTGTTTGTTAAGGTGCATGTACACAATGGATTAAGTGAGAGTAGTGTGCACATAATAATCTTATTAAATAATTTCAAGTGTTTTTACCGCTTTTATAATATTAATGCCCTAAATGCTGGATATTTGCTGACTTAACAGAAAGCTAAATTCCTTTATTTCGAATACACATTAGTAATTGTAAAATACACTAAAGAGAGTTTCCACCACTTATGGAAAACATTAAATTGGATGATATTCACTAAAATTTTTTTTAAATGACACAGAGAGAGCTAGAGAGATTCTTCGGAATACACAAATTGTTTATGAGGCCACGTGCTTAGTGTTTTTCTATAGCAAGATTTAAACATGTCACTGAGCATGCGCAGAAATAATTTAATGTGTTTATGCGGTCTCGTACTTAGTGAGTTTCTATAGCCTGATTTAAACAAGTCACTGAGCATGCGCAGAAAGCAATTTTTTAATTTTAAATTATCGCTTATAAATAGAAATTGCAGTTACATAAACCAAATTTGACAAATCTACTGATTACAATCTTTCGTTTAAAACCAAAATGAAATAAACTGATGAGGTAGTTCTCTCTCACGGACTGCCCAAAGAATCGACTTAACAACTAAAATATATAGATTTCGCAAAGGGTACGTTAATAATAAAAATGAAGAGTAAATAAAAATGCTACTTACAGCTCTTAACTTATTTCCTGACGCTTCTTTTGCCATTTGGTAGAGTGAGAGAGGCATCATGAAGTATCCTTGCCATTTGCAGTCTAGATATATTTGCATTCTTGACATGCTATCCGCTGTACTAGGAGAGACATGCAAAAATAGACCTCGATGGTAACTTCTCTCGCTTAATCCCTTAACAGGTAAATGTTGCAAGCGAACTCGACCCCATTCTTTCGTGGCAATTGTTACTGAAAGAAAAAGGATTTTCTATCATAATCTGATATTTAGTTACATGATGAAATACATTATTATCATTAAATGTCCTCAAGGGAATTCTTTTATCATCAATTAGCAAACTAATGAGGTCATAAAATGTAAAGTAAAAATATAATATTTTAAGGAATTTGTAAGAAATTATGCTCCTCAATTAAGCATATAACATGCAAACGAGCTTGCCATAACTTCCAAGGAAAAATTATCTATTATACTTCCAAATATAACAAAATTACTTCTGCAAATTTTTTTAGGGTTTAGAAAATGTTATCCATTATTAGAGATGGAATAAAGAATGGAATATTTTGCGTTTTAAGTTCAGGAAAAGGACTGTTTATATAAAGATTTCTCAAATACAAAATAAACAAAAAATATTTTAATTTTACATCAAATATGGGCATGCGGTTAAAACTAGTTTAGGATAAAAATTATGAATTCTGTGTATAATATTATCGCAGTTGCATTTTTTAACTTAATTAAATTTCCCCATTTTAAATATATTCTTGAAATGTAATATATATTAGCAACACATTTATTTCGCATTTATTCCCTCAGAGTATTTGAATTAAGGGGAAAAGAAAGAAAAAAAACTATAATGTTTATTCGGAGAATCGTATCAAATATGAATAACGTATCTGTATTTTCTTTTTTAAATTATAGAAAAACATATGTATTATAGATATGGAAATATTTTATAATTCGGAATGCATCATAAATTCCTCATTATATTTAAATTTTTTTATCATATTTTACTCATCGTACATAAAAAAATATTGAATTAATTGTTGCTGTTGTTGTTACAAATGTCCCAGACCAGGTCATAGAGGCTTTATGGGATGAGGAATGCGGCTCTGGTTTACAACAGCACCACAAGGATCAGCGTCCATCTTGGCTAGGTGCCACCACAATTCTGTCGGAGCACCCCCAGGGGCGACATCTGGGGACTTCGTAGCTTCTCCCACCTTCTCTCACCTCATAGAAGGACTTTCCGCTTTATTGATTTAAAGTGCTCATATCCTGCATAGACACAAATGTATTTAACCCTTCAGCGGCCTCGCCAATTTTTTGAACACTAGTAGGCGCGCGGGGCACAAAGTGCAATGTCTCTTTCAACCTTGATTATTCCTTTTATAACAATTATTTTTTTTCAAATTGAAAATAATAATTCTGCGTTTTTTGACAAGATATAAAATGTTTATAATATTGAGATATATTTATAATTAAAGGCCAAAGAATGCAGATACAATCGCCTAATTTCTAAAACTGCCCGGTTTATACGATCTAAGGACAACTTGCGAATGGATTCCTATTATGTCCAAAAACTTAAAAAAACAATGAGATTGTCCATCTTCGTGATATGAGGGATACCGTTCATCACATTCGATCGACTTCATCAACTCCTGCTTTTGTCGTATTATAATCCCGTAAATTCGCTGGTTTACCACGGTTAAATCACGACTAACAATGAATGCAAAGAAATACAAGGGTAAAAAAATCAGACCTGCATTAGAAGGTGCGTAGCTATAAATAGAAACTGCTTAGAACATTCACACCTCGCATGTAAAAACAAATCATTCAAAATTACGAAAATGTTGCAATTTGTTACACGGGCGCGCTCGCTGATCGGATAATAGTGCTTGTTGGGATTCGAACTGAACACTCTCGGCGTCGAAAGCCGTCGCCCTACCCCTAGGCTACCTAGTACATAGATAATATGCTTACGTGGTAATTTTACTCCCTCTAAATCTATTGTTCCTTGATAGAATTTTAATTCAGTATGTAATTTTGTCACGCGTTGTCCCCAAGTAGGAAATGATAACAGTGGTAGAGGACAGAAAAAAGGGGACAGTTTCTACAAAGTGATTTTTTCCATGTTTTTATTAACTTGCTTTCTTGTTTGTGTGTGTGTTTGTGTGTTTGTCCAGTACAAATCTTGCAATCGATTTTTAACTAACTTACCGACTAGCTAGATATTTTAAAATTTTAGAATATCTCAGAACACGATGACAATGCATTTTTTAATACTTTTAGCCATCTTTCAGCAGATTTTTACCATGTTTCTATAATTTTCAGTTAATTTTGTTTCGTAGACTGGTGCAGCCATCTATCGTCCGGAACGGGAATGAAAAGTTAAACACAAGTTAACTTCCAATTAACTTCATTTTCTTCCAAGTTGATGGGATAATTCATCAAAAAAGTTATAAAAAGTATATAGTAATATATAGAATTGTCAAGTTTATATGATTCAACAGAAAATTTGAAACCATGGTATATAAAAAGTTCTTTTTATCGTGTAATTATTATTTCCTTACTTTTATTGATTGAGAAGTGATATATTTGCAATTTACAAAGATTCTGATATTTAAGCAAAGAAACGAGGTTTTTGGTAAATGGATGAGGCGTAGATTTCATTTCAAACGTTTTCCATGAAGGATTTGACGCAATTTAAAATTTTCCCTTGCCCTATTTCCGTACTTAATAATTAGCTCATGGCGTGATAAAGGTCAGAAAGGGAAATCATTAATGAAAATTTTATTAGCACAACTTCGTGAGCCCTTTCAGCAGATTCGTTTTGACGTAACTTTCGTTCCGGATATAAAACAACGCTACATCCTTTAAGGCTGACGGGGTCGACATTCTCAGTTAACTGTATTACAACTAAACTTTTCAATACTCGCTACGTTCAGTTAATCACTTGTAGCATGAATAGAAACTTTGTAATTATGTTTTTTGTTAAAAATTTCGGAATATACAACAAGAATAAAATTAAGAATTATTTTGTTCAAGAAAACGTAATCCCTAAAATATTTGCACTAACTAGCTGAATACCCGTGCTTCGCTACGAAGACCATTCAAATAATATACAACGAACAATGTTTGCAATTAATGCCAAAAACACAAAAAATATATTTAAAAAAAAATTGTAACTGATATTTTTATAGACAAAATAATGTAGAAGAAAATATTCCAATTAAATGCAATGGTCAATGTATACAATTAATTTGCATAATATCCATAAAACATACTATTTTGAACTAAATTCTTAAAAAAACTTCCATCTGAATGAGTCTAGTGGTTAAATTATATCTTTTACCGTATTTTAATACTTTTTTAAAATTTATTTCGTTGTTATGTACGTGACTCAAAATTAATTTCAGGTATCACAAAAAGAAAAGAAACCACGTGATCAGCATTTAAAAAATTAAATTCTAAATATTAATCTTTAAAAAGTCACCAAAAATCAAAAAATTGAGGTAAAGATTAGAAAAAGATTTCATTTTAAAGGAATTTTTATAATCTTTCTCGTGATGTAAATTTTATAACCCTCAAATTATTATTTTAAATGCAAACTTAAAAAAAGTTACAAAAACAACTTAAAAATTTAGTTTTAGAAAATCTAAGAAGAATTTTTTAAAAATATTTCTTAGTGCACCCCTACACTATACAAGGAATCGCCATGCAAAATTCCAGCCCTTCAGGTCCTGAGATAATAGAACATACTCAAGAATATAGTACAGTTAATATAGTACAGTTTGAGGAACATGTCTTTTACTGTATATTAATATTTTTTTGGATAATGTCCAATCGTCTGCCGCAATATCAAGAAAAAAAAATTTTTTGAAAGAAATCATGGGATCAACATTTAATATATTAAATTCTAAATATTAATATTTAAAAATTGACCAAAAATCAGAAATTCGAGGTAAAGATTCGAAAAAAATTTCATTTTCAAGGAATTTTTATAATCTTTCTCGTGATATAAATTTTATAACCCTCAAATTATTCTTTTACATGCAAACTTTAAAAAAGTTACAAAAACAGCTTATAAATTTAATTTTAAAAAATCTAAGAAGAATTTTTCAAAAATCTCTCTTAGTGCACCCGTACACTATAAGAAGAATCGCCATACAGAATTTCAGCCCTTTAGGTCCATCGGTTTGTTCTGTGCGTTGTATGTCAGTCAGCCAGTCACTTACTGAACTGTTTTATGTATATAGATAACTTGTTTCAGTGAAACGCCCTCCGAGAAGAGGGGACAAAATTTTAAATATAGTGATAAAACCTATTTACGTATCCTTTAAAAGGTTAGTTTAGAACAATTTAAAAGTAATAAATTTAGTTCTATTGCCAACAATTATTCCTTTCATGAAACTTCCCCCAAATTTTTCTGTAACTTCAAATAGTAGTGTATGTAATAAATTTGTTCATTTCATTGTTTTCATAATAAAGGTTTTTAAATTCTGCACTTTATTGTTGTCAAACACTCAAATAAACTAAAGGAAATGTTCTTCATATCTCTTTCCAAATATGTTTCGAAGAATTTTAAGATTTACTTTATAAAGATGGAAATTTACTTTGATATTTTTACCACCAGATCGCGCCTATTCGGAGCCAGCAGCGAATCTGAGTTTTAACCATCAATAATAGCTAACTTTCCTTAGAAAAGTTTTTAAAACTCTTTTGATATTTTGATGTATCTTCCAGAATCTATTTAAACAGAGCTACTTTCTTTCAAATTGCTCGGGAACTCTGCAGAAAGTTTTATAAAAATATTTTTAAAATTTTTAATTCTTTGAAATTCGCATACTATGACCAAGACGTTAAGCTACGAAAAAAAAAACCTCCCGAAATCTGCACTTGTCAGCAAATGAAAATAAATTGTTTCGTATCTCATTACTTGTTCAGTGCTTCATTATTTTTTATTTTTTTCTCAGGCCATCTTAGTCATTAAGGCGTGGCAGGCGTGACGGATACCTTCCATTTTACAGTTCTCAGTTTAAAACCCTCGCATGAAATAGTCAGAAAATTTTTCTTAGTCGATTAACGCCACACGTTTAATAAATATAAGTTTTAGATAATTGTTTCAGCAATAATTTAAAAACAATTATAACTATATATCCATTATAACTATATATCATTTTAAGTATATATCCATTCTTCAATAATAATGATTATTCTTTCATAGATATATACAGTGTAATCTCGATCGATCGTTTTCGGATCCATGGTTTTTCCGTATGTATCGTTCATTTTATCCAGTCCCAGCGGTCATATTACTTTGTTATGTTTCCGCATCTATCGTTTTCCCGCATTTATCGTTCATTTCAATCGGTCCCTTGAAAAACGATAGATCGAGATTCCACTGTATATATTTTTTGTAATACTACCTACATATGACAGGTTTCACTTTACTAAGTGTTATATAACTATATATATATATATATTTTGTTACCCAAGCTCATCAGGCGTGGGTAAAGCAAACAAGCATAATCAAACATAATCAAACACAAGTGGTTTCGCCATGGTGTCATATTCAAAAAAACGTTTATAATTAATATGTATGAATCAAATGACAAAAGAACTGAAAGAATTATAAATATATATATATAGATATAGATATTTATATAACGTTTAACAAATGTACGTTTTAGATTTTGTTTTAGTAATTCTTTAAAATCATTTATAAAACATTTTAACTATATCCATTGTTCAATAATAATGATTATTCATTTATAGATTTAAAATTACATTCGCAATATATAATATTTGAAAATTATAGGCTTAAATTTAAAATCAGCATATTTCAACACAAACTTTAAAGAAATATTAAAGTCAGCAGCAGCACTGATTTCTTTGTGCTAGAATAATACTCTTTCCGGAGTAGAATGTAGAAAGTAAAATAATTCCCTTTTGGATAATTTTTGAAAGCGCTTAGTTCTTTACCGTTTGTTATAGGTAGTTCTTATATATAACACTTTCAAGTGTTAGCTAAAGTTTAAAATGTTATTTATATTTTCAACTTATATATGACAGTTTTAACTTTACTAGGTGTTATATAACTGTATGTAACACTTTAAACTAGCATATATATATATATATATACACTGCTGGCCACTGTAAATGCAACACCCTGAAGGAAACATGCAAATAACGTGAAATTTACAACATGCATTAGCGGAGGTGAGATATGCAAATGATTAGAATTTCAGCGCAGACGCACATTACGCGCGCCTGTGGCGCCAATTCAAAGCGCTATTTAAGGCTTGGAGATTTCGACGATTTCAAGTTCGGCAATTGTGTTTTTCTTGTGGTTTTTTCAAAAAAACAATCAATTATGCCTCGTCGAAAACAGCGATCATCTTTTGATCAAGTATCCGAGTTCGACAGAGGAAGGATAGTGGCCTACCGAGATTGTGGATTATCTTTCAGGGAAATCGGTAGTCGTGTTGGACGAAACCAAACAACTGTAATGCGGATATGTGATCGTTGGATGCAGGAGGGTACGACGGACCGGCGTGTTCGATCGCATCCACCTCAGCGCACCACTTCACTTGATGACAGGCAAATTGTGCGCATGGCAGTGACGGATCGCTCAATCACATCACGAACCATAGCACAGCACATGCAGTCTGTAACGCATCATCCAGTGTCTGTGCGTACCATTCGACGCCGTTTACAGCAGAGTGGTCTGTCCGCAAGACGTCCATTGCTTTGTCTACCCTTGACGCAGAACCACAGACGTCTCCGCCGACAATATATATATATATATATATATATATATATATATATATATATATAAAAAATGTTTTAAAGTGAAGTAAATGAATTTTTTTTACTTAATCTTACCAACAAAGTAATGAAAAATATCACGTTTCTGAAAATAGTATTAAAGTCATTTTTATATTTTAAAAGAATATTAGCTAGCTTTTATCCAATCATACTGGACATTTCTACTAATAAAATTTCTCACACTATCCCCTCATCACTAGTTAAGACAAATTAAACCCTTTTTTATGTATAGTAGTAATGAATACAATATATGACATTTATATGAACAATGAATATTTTAACTATAAAACTACAATAGCTTTAAAATATCCAACACTACCTAACTGCCCCCAAAAAATAATATTTCACACATGTAAAAAAGACAATTATTCCCTGTAGTGAAACAAGTTAAGGCATGTTTTTGGTCTTTAGTTTAAATCTTGGTCACTACGGTGGTCCCATAATAAAGTGGCCAACCAAGCTTCGCGGATCTTCATAGTAGAATATCAGAGAAGTACCTACCGTCAGAGATAAGTGCTTGCCGCATTGAAAAAAAAGTTTTGAAAGCCAAGAGAGCCCAACACAAAATCATATTCCAGTATGGCTAGTAAAAATAGTCAAGAAATTATTTTTAAAAAATCAGCAAATGTAAAATATATTCCGCAAGACATTTTGTGACTGCAGGACTAATTTTGTTACACATGGTAGTTTTTTCGTATTTCGGATCTTCCATGTGCCCGTGATACCGATAAGGCAAAGAACAGAGCCAACATACAGAGACACCTAGTGGTCAATGCCCAAAGCTTCTGTGCGCCATTTGTCTTCTCTGTGCAGTGTATTGTTCAAACCTGTTGTGAAGTTATTGACTCAAACTTCGGAAACTTTTTGTACTTTATACAACCAACTACCACATGTAATTATTTTTTATTGTCAATATGGTGGTTAGATCGTGGCTCAATATAACTTTTGTGTAGTGATATTTCCGAGAGATATGAGAACATAACTTAAATATCGCTTGTGACACATTGACACTGTAACAAAATAGCTCACAAAGTCAACCCATTTCCTCCAGTCGCTCGATGTTGCATTTTTCTGTCCTCTAATGTACCACTTGATATCAAGCTGTTGATAAGCGTTTTACTGTCTAAATTTGCGTCAAGTAATTTTTCCTCTGGGATTTCAAGGCGAAAACACAGGTGTCACAAAGTAACCCCACTCGGCGGGGCAACTTTGCCACACATTTTAACTTTAATTTCTCAATTGTAATTAAAGATATGGGTTAGCGCAATATATTACTACGTAAGGAAAGGACGTACCAATGTTTTGCAATTGTTCGTTTTGGGCTTCTTTTAAAACTGATCGGCTGACACAGGAAAATACTTAAAATCCGTCACAAAGTAACCCCACTCGGCGGGGCAACTTTGCCACACATTTTAACTTTAATTTCTCAATTGTAATTAAAGATATGGGTTAGCGCAATATATTACTACGTAAGGAAAGGACGTACCAATGTTTTGCAATTGTTCGTTTTGGGCTTCTTTTAAAACTGATCGGCTGACACAGGAAAATACTTAAAATCCGTCACAAAGTAACCCCACTCGGCGGGGCAACTTTGCCACACATTTTAACTTTAATTTCTCAATTGTAATTAAAGATATGGGTTAGCGCAATATATTACTACGTAAGGAAAGGACGTACCAATGTTTTGCAATTGTTCGTTTTGGGCTTCTTTTAAAACTGATCGGCTGACACAGGAAAATACTTAAAATCCGTCACAAAGTAACCCCACTCGGCGGGGCAACTTTGCCACACATTTTAACTTTAATTTCTCAATTGTAATTAAAGATATGGGTTAGCGCAATATATTACTACGTAAGGAAAGGACGTACCAATGTTTTGCAATTGTTCGTTTTGGGCTTCTTTTAAAACTGATCGGCTGACACAGGAAAATACTTAAAATCCGTCACAAAGTAACCCCACTCGGCGGGGCAACTTTGCCACACATTTTAACTTTAATTTCTCAATTGTAATTAAAGATATGGGTTAGCGCAATATATTACTACGTAAGGAAAGGACGTACCAATGTTTTGCAATTGTTCGTTTTGGGCTTCTTTTAAAACTGATCGGCTGACACAGGAAAATACTTAAAATCCGTCACAAAGTAACCCCACTCGGCGGGGCAACTTTGCCACACATTTTAACTTTAATTTCTCAATTGTAATTAAAGATATGGGTTAGCGCAATATATTACTACGTAAGGAAAGGACGTACCAATGTTTTGCAATTGTTCGTTTTGGGCTTCTTTTAAAACTGATCGGCTGACACAGGAAAATACTTAAAATCCGTCACAAAGTAACCCCACTCGGCGGGGCAACTTTGCCACACATTTTAACTTTAATTTCTCAATTGTAATTAAAGATATGGGTTAGCGCAATATATTACTACGTAAGGAAAGGACGTACCAATGTTTTGCAATTGTTCGTTTTGGGCTTCTTTTAAAACTGATCGGCTGACACAGGAAAATACTTAAAATCCGTCACAAAGTAACCCCACTCGGCGGGGCAACTTTGCCACACATTTTAACTTTAATTTCTCAATTGTAATTAAAGATATGGGTTAGCGCAATATATTACTACGTAAGGAAAGGACGTACCAATGTTTTGCAATTGTTCGTTTTGGGCTTCTTTTAAAACTGATCGGCTGACACAGGAAAATACTTAAAATCCGTCACAAAGTAACCCCACTCGGCGGGGCAACTTTGCCACACATTTTAACTTTAATTTCTCAATTGTAATTAAAGATATGGGTTAGCGCAATATATTACTACGTAAGGAAAGGACGTACCAATGTTTTGCAATTGTTCGTTTTGGGCTTCTTTTAAAACTGATCGGCTGACACAGGAAAATACTTAAAATCCGTCACAAAGTAACCCCACTCGGCGGGGCAACTTTGCCACACATTTTAACTTTAATTTCTCAATTGTAATTAAAGATATGGGTTAGCGCAATATATTACTACGTAAGGAAAGGACGTACCAATGTTTTGCAATTGTTCGTTTTGGGCTTCTTTTAAAACTGATCGGCTGACACAGGAAAATACTTAAAATCCGTCACAAAGTAACCCCATCTTACGGTTATTTAAATGACTGATAATAACCACTGAAAAATTTACGAAAATATTCATAGAAATAGAAATCACATCCCATCCTCTAAAAAATAACACTAATGCATAATGAGATGTAGAAAAAGTCACAAGTTCTGACACTCATTGTCAGTGACAAAGTCATGCACAATAACGGCATCGACACTGAACCTCATTCTAAAAGTAGGTTAATCATGCAGTCGGAAGCGTCCTCAATAACCCTCCAAGATACATGCAGCCAGCACTGACGAAATTTACGACATTGTTATCGAGACAAACCGAAAGAAACTCCCTCATTGGAGACGATAAATAATAAAACCTTAAAAAATACCATCATAAAGCTATAATCTGTATTACAAAATAATTAAAAAACTATTCAAATTTTAAGTTTTCCCCGAAATTAGAAATACTACAGTCTGTCTCCTTTACCAAAACTATTCCCGAAATCTTTGGATCCATTATTTATTTGGCTCAAGCAACAAGCCACTAAAACAAATTAAAAATAACATATACTTGACCCAGGTGTGAAAAACCGTACGGTAATTAAAGTCGTTTTCATAGTTCCGGTCATTTTTCTTTCCAATGAATACGCATGAGTTAATTTTGTGCTTTTCTAAGAAACAAAAATTTGTAATATTTATCTCGATGTAATATTGATGATATATATATATACACATATATATATATATACATATATATATATATATATATATATATATATATATATATATATATATATATATATATATATATATATATATATATATATATATATATATATACATATACATATATAAGGGCGCGGTGGCCCAGTTGGTAAGAGCAACGGGCCTGAATGTCCTGAATGTGATCTGAACGTCCCTGGTCCGATGCTCGTCTCTGCAAATCCCCCGGCCGTGTTCACCAATGGTGGCCGGGCCACTTAAAATGGGTCATGGCTGCAATGTCCCCCAAGTTCTCAAATTTACTCAAATCCGGAGGTGCGGGGTCAAGTGTTCCGGTCTCGTCACTTGACTCGGTTCAAAATTACTGGACCAGTTATTTAGCCAATTCGAACTCCGACCCTTGTGGTGCTAATTCAAAACAGAATTTTATAAAACGTTTCGGGATATTAGACAGTACAAAATTTTGTATCACATTGCTTGAGAATATATTACAAAATATATTCTTAAGAAGCTTAGAAGGTTTCAAATTTATTTTAACGTATGTGTAACGCATATATGCACATATATACTTATACACACACACACACACACACACACACATATATATATATATATATATATATATATATATATATATATATATATATATATATATATATATATATATATATATATATATATATATATATATATATGCATTACACATAAGTTTAAACAAATTTGAAACCTTCTAAGCTTCTTGAGAATATATTTTGTAATATATTCTCAAGCAATGTAATATATAATTTTGTAGTGTCTAATATCCCGAGAAGTTTTATAAAATTCTTTACTGTGAAATATTTATTCTCTTGCACATGAAGAATAAAAAGCCGTCTGTGTGGTTATAAATTCTTAAACAAGTAGTTTAAATCGCATTCCTCTTGTATTTCTTTTACTTTATTCTATCTATTCAAAAGAAAATTTATTCGACAATTTCTTTTAATATTTTATTTATTACGAAAATGTAGTTTTATAGAGTAATACTCTATGTATATATGGCATGTTAATATAACATATTTTAATAGAAAAAAAGAATTAACCTTTTATTCCTATATTTATTCTTCCATTCTCTGTCTTGAATTTCCCCCCGATCGTTTAATACATATTTGTCCAAAAGAACCATGAAGGCTTGTTAGATCTTGTTAGCCACGAATCAACATATGAATCCATCGGACCCATTGGCCATTTATTAAATGAATATGATTGTTCTAGCACGCGACAAGTTTGGCGTCACGAACACTTTGTCTCGCAAGATTCGTCGCCAGTATCTCTGTCACGGCAGACTATCTATAAAAGCATCAAGGACCATGACACGATTCAGGTCACGGGATCATTAACTTAAGGGTACATTGGGATCACAATAAAGAAATATTAGACTTCCTTCATCGCCGTCTGGGCAGTAAAAGAGTAACTGCGTTTGTCGTGTAATGAAAGCAAGCTCAAATCTTAAGTGGATACATGGCTCGTTAATTCTGTAGTAGTGTTTCTAATTCGTGAAAACAATGCGTGCTGATAAGCTGTACATTTGATATACGTACTTGAGGGAGAAAATTTAATAGCAAAAGAAAAAAAAACGCTAATTTATTTTGCTATTTCTCTTGACATTCACAGCGATGTTGTTATATTAGCACAGTAAAATCTTCTCGTCTAACATACATTTATTTCATTGCAATGATTATAGCAGTGGTCCCCAACCCCCGGGCCGTGGACCGGTACCGATCCGTGGATCAAATGGTACCGGGCCGCCCAAGGAACATTAAATTATTCTCATTTTATTTTTTTTCCAATGCGGAGACACTTGTCGTGAGACATTCCCCTATACCACGCCGCAATTTTACTGCCCATTTTATTGTGGGGGCACCATATAGGCGGACAGCATTACCCCCTATGAAGGGACGACACGAACGGAGGCATTTTTCGTCGCGCGACGCCAGGATTCGATCTGAGCACCCTCAGCACCGAAAACCAGCACGCTGTACCACTGGGCCGCCACAAGCCCATTTCCATTTTATTTATTGTGGTGTATTTCTCGTGGGTTAGTGCGACTTTGTCGGGTTTGTGCTAATTTATACCTTTGTAACAGAAGAAATCTTGTAACTATTTTAAATTAGTTTATTGTTTATTAAACATTTAAAAATTATGAATTAAAATTGCACCGGGCCGCGGTAAAATTATCAAACGTTGACCGGTCCGTGGCGATTAAAAGGTTGGGGAGCACTGGATTATAGGAAATAATTAAACGATAAATTTATGTAGTTGATAAATTTATATAGATGATATATTTATCTATGATAATTGTCTATGATAAATTTATGTAGATAAATTTTTATCATGTGTATGAGAATGTGAAATAAAATATGCGTATTAGTAAAGCTTTTAAAATATGATAAATGCTATAGAATCAGTTTGTCGCTAGCAATCAAAAATAGTTTATTATATATAACCGAAGGAAAGCAAAACGTGTTAAAAAAAATCTGCAAACATTGACCTTTTTCTTTCGTAGCAATTAGAATTGGCAATATGTTATAATTGATCTTCCATTTAAAGCCCTTTATTAGTTTAGTTTCCGTAACAGCTAAATTTTAAAGTTATATATATATAAAATATTAAATTATTAGCAACCGTTCAGATGCTAGTAGATTGGTAAAAATTTGTAATCATTTCATAGTTGCAATGGCATAGTTACATTTTGTGGTTTTATTTTTAACTGTTTCCAAAAAACCGCTTTAATGATTTCAATGTTTTTTTTATTTTCTCATGATGAAAATATATCCTCTATATTATCTCTATACAAGTATCAAATGTAGGTACCAAATATTGGTATCAAACAGGAAGCAAAAAATGCCTAAACCACACTTTCGTAAGTAGGAACTTCGTATATATCCTGTACCGTGTATTCAGTAAATCTTTTAACTTACTTTCAATTCTAGTTTTTCTTAAGTGAATCAATCTCAGTTCGTAGGATCTTGAATAGGGCTTTCATAAATGACCAATTAGTAAGAACAAAATGCTAAAACAGCACTTGAGAAATTTGCAGGCATGCATCCTGTATCGCAGACATAATATAGAGGAAAATTTCACTTCCCATGCTATTAACAGTATTGCGGTTTGTCTTTAAGGAAAAAAGGGATAATTTTTACCTGAATAATTCATTGATAAGCCTCTCTTAGATTGGTTTTCATTGCAAATTTTCCGTTGAGAAATTTCAGTTACTCAAAATTAAGACTTAACTTTTCTTATCGATGATGTCTTCTTACGACTTAATTCCAGAGCTTCCTCTCTAAATTAGACCACTCCTACCAGAAATTAGAAAATTATCTTAACGTTTTCACAAAGGTCCTAGTAGATCAAGGCTTCCAATCCTATTTGGCCTCCTCACCCTTTTGTATGATCTTGCGGTTTATTCCTATTGTAAGAGAATAAGGGATGTATTTTAAAACGTTGATGCTTTCTTAATGGCGTAATGATAGTACTGTAATGGGTTTCCCATTACATACGTATACCGATGTGGTGCTTTTCTTAATGCTATGCTGAAAATATAAAGCGCCTAAGCAAAAGGTCAGGGGCTGAGTCGGCTTAGCTGATTATTTGTCTGGGTTCACATTATAAAAATTTTCAGCCTTTCAAACTGGTTTTGATGAAATTTAAATTTATTTATTTCATTAATTTTACGCTTTTCCAGTTAGAGCACCGAGATGAGGTCTAGGTAAAAATAAATGATGAATTTTACTTGGATTGCAGTTTTACCAAAAATATTCAAGAGTTACTCATACCTGAAGATTCTAATTTAGGAGAAAATTTTGGAAAGGTCTAAAATCTTTTGCTTTAATATTTAATATGAAGGGAACCCTTTTTATGAGTTCCCCCATGTTCTGATTTCCCAGTTAATAAGGTTTCTTCTCGTGATTACTGAAATCAGAACTGTTGTTTCACAATTACGTGCACTTAATTCACACCATTCGATATAGGTTAAATATGATTTCTAAGCAAACTTGTAATCTAAGTACAATTTATCCCTATTCCTGGTTTAATTTTTTCCTCTTCTGAATGCCTTGCTTCGCTGAGAGTACCTAGATGAAGCCGTTTTGCGGAGTGAACCACTTTAAGTTTCCTTTTAACGACGAGATGCCTTCACTTGATTTATACATACTGTAACTTCGCCAGATTTCTTAGCTCTCTCTAGATCCATTGCTCTGAAAGGGGTGGCTTGTAACCCCCTCTGACACATCTGCAGTCCAATTGCAAGATAAGAGTTCAAGTGTGAGAAAGAGAGGAGAGTCAAGAAAGAGAGGCAAGTCAGAGAAGAGAGCCGGACAAAGAGAACCTATATGAACACCACGCTTTTAGGGTATTTCGTTTCGGTACGGACAGAGATGAAACCCGAATGTATTTTTCAGAGGGCATCTTCGGTGCTGGCAGACTAAATTGTTCAAGTTATACAGTCGAACCCCATTATAGCGAACCCGGTATATAACGAACTCACGGATATAACGAAAGAAAATTTTGGTTCCGTCCTGTTTTCCTATTGTACGTAATTTAATTAGTATTATGTAATTAATTTTAGTCGATTTAATTCCTTAATGATAATTTTTAATATTTTTTATCATTTTTAATACGTCATTATTGAATACACATTGCAACTAATGAGTTATACATTTTGTAAACTCTAATCTTTTTCTTAACTGTTCGGATATAGCGAACCACCGAATATAACGAACAAAACCTTTCGTACCGCGTCCCGGGTTCGGTATAACGGGGATCGACTGTATTCAAAGGCAATATGAAAAAGGATGTCATCTTTTGGGAAGAATCTATGTGTTGTCTGGTATTTATAAGTTTGTATAAAATTTTATATAGTAAATGCGGCACATTTTAAACCCTTCACAAGTCTTGAATTCACTGGAAAAGTTATACTATATAAGAACTAACCATGCTAAATAGCAACTATATCTTCCCCCCCCCCTCCCCCACTTCTTTAAGAACACTGGTAACTTCTAAGGGGCAAAGGAAGGGATTGCACTCTTTGGGTCGATCTTTCAAATGTAGAGATTTCTGATGGTACTTCCATGATTTTAATAATAAGCGTTTGTGAAAACTCATTGGGTGAACACAGACAGTGGAAGTGTGCCAATAGCGGCGCATTTGATATCATGTTTTGTTAAAAAGTGCTCCACTTTGATAAGTAAATATAGTTTCTGGTAAAGAAAACCCAGAAAAACAGAAATGCAGAAAAATTGTTTATCAAGACAAAAATAACTGCTTAACTTAAAGCAGTATAAATTTATATTAAAAAAAAGTACTGAAAACTGCCTTATGAACACATCTTATGGAATAAAGCCCAAACTGTTTTATTTTAACTCAGCGTAATTTTTTAAGTAACAAAGATCAGGTTTCATTGAAATTAATTGTGTAAAACTAACTACTCGACAGGTGATGGATAGTAAAAATGCGAAACTCGTCCGTCTGCATAAATTTCATAACCTTCTAAAATAATGGCGTATAGAGAATCTATGCTCACTTCTACCCAGACTTGGGTGTATATAATTTGAAGTGGCACTCTATTTGAATTATATACAAACACAATTTATACATGAAACAATGTTTATTGGATTCATTGCACATATAATTGGCTTTTACAGCAATAAGCATGCGTACTACTTGTACGGAATGTAAATACAGCTTTTAAGGACAATATATTTTTATACTCACGAACAGTAAGTCAAACCAGCAGTACTGCCACGTAAACTTCTGGCCCGCTAAGGACTAGAGCAGGATAACACCTTTTCAACCTTAACAACAACTCCCTTTCTTTATTAATGACGCTGCGTGGTATTTATACTAAGCGCGTATGCCAAAATTAGCATATCTGAAGCAGCTTCTTTAATTCACTCAAAAGTTCGATTCTTGTGAATCGAATCTTGTGTATACCTTACACTGGCCTCCCTCGAAAAAAAAAATTAGGTAACTGAGGTCTGAACGGCTTCAGTTAACTAATTGAAAACGCGTGCTGGTCTGACTTTTTACATAATGGGTGGCAAAGCCAAAAAACCTTCCACACGTTGTGTGGGGGAAAAACGCCACTACCATTTTACAAAACTAACCCCGAAGGGTCCAGGTGACACCATTACACAGTGGATTTGCAGAGTTGCGGATACTGGGCTGGCCAACTGCGCCCTAAAATATCTATTTTAATTAAAAGTGACAACACAATTGCACAGCATGACATTTCTTGACTGTATCTGCTCTCCCCCAATTTATAATGTACATGTGTTATGATTTGCGAAGTTAGTATGTTAGTTGTTTGTTATCTGTAGTTAGTATGTATTTTCTTTCACTACATGTCCCCTTCAAAAATTTATAAAACAATAGTATGCCGTTTTTTTGTCAGTGGCTCACCCCTTCCCCTCAAAATGTTTACACAGTATCTACAATGGGGAACTTCAAACCAATTTGGTTCGATTTTATTAAAGGGTGGGAGTTAGAATAAGAGAATTGATACAAGACTTGTTCCTCATGAATGCAGCAACTTCACGGCACCAGTTTGTCCAATCCGCTGAACCTCTCTTGATGGTCGCAGTCCTAGTAAAGGGGTTCGTTGACCGTGTGGGCATCCTTCGTGCAGCAGGTCGTTGGTCCTGAGGCGCTGGTCCGGCTTGACGATGGACAGGAGGTCTCTTGGGAGGAGGATCTTGTTGGGCGGCAGAGATCTTTCGTTTCCTTTGCGTCTGCTTCCCCCGCTTGCGTGGATGTTCGAACGGCTGAGAGTCAGGCGCCGACGATGGAGAAGTCATGGGAGTCTTTCTTTTAACTCCTGACCGGGGTTCCTGTGCAGGAGTGGAGCTGCTTCCCTCATGCAGGTTATCACCGGAATCGTGAGTAGGGGGAGGACGGTTTTCGTTGGTGACCCCCGAGGGTCCAGCATCTTGTGAACCATGTGAACCTTGTTGCACTTGATTTGAAAACAGGGTATAGTCTGCACGGTTTATATACCTCTTAATCTGGTCTATATTTGCGGGAACTTGCTGTTGGCCTTCTTGTAAGGTAACCACTGGGCCTGCTACCTTTTTTATTTGGTACGGACCTTGAAATTTCGGGCAAAATTTCCCGACTATGCCTTTACTGGCGTTAGATAGTGAGTGGGTGGCTTTTAAAACCCATTGTCCAACTTCAAATTTCTCCTCCCTACGATTTTTATCGTAGTATATCTTCTGTTGCTTCCGCATCTGGTCATTAACTTGCTTGACCTCGCGAAGCATCTCCTGAATATCAGCTAGTTGAAATTGAGGCGCTTGCCCCGGTTCGAAGAATAGACTGTCTAAAGGGGTGATAATCTTTCTGCCTAGAAAAACTTCGGCAGGTGTTTTGGCTGTCGAGTCGTGGACGGCCGAACGTAATGCAAACGCAAACTGCTGTATATGTTGATCCCATGTTTTATGATTGTTTTGTATAAATGCGCGAATCATTTTAACTACATTGCGATTTACCCGCTCCGCAATATTCGACTGTGGTCTATAAGTGACCATTTTTGCATGTTTTATTTGAAGCCTGCGACACAGGTCCGTGAAAACTTCGCTGACAAACTGAACACCGTTATCGCTAATAATTTTTACAGGGGCACCATATCGCAAAACATAATTATGTGTAAATGCATCAGCAACTGCTTTGGCTGAGGCTCTACGCAGGGGTATAATTTCGGTCCATTTTGAAAAATGGTCGACTATTACGAGTAAGAACCTGTATTTTCCACTTGCACTACGGGGGTAGGGGCCTAATAAATCTATCCCTACGATTTCATTAGGGAACGTGGCCACGATACTTTGTAAAAAACCCGCGGGGTGGTAATTTGTGTAGTTAGTACGCTGACAAGTGTCGCAGCTTTGAACGTACTGGGTGACCCACTTCCTCATTTGGGGCCAGTAAACCACCTCATTAAGTCGAGAAAAGTTTTTCGAATACCCATATGGCCGGCTGTAGGTAAATCGTGAAGAGTATGTAGAATGTGTGTTCTCATTGAACATGGAATGACGGGACGAATTTCACCATTCCGATTTGTGGATGATTTGTAAAAAAGGAGATCATCGACTAGTTCATAGTTCTGTGCTCTACCCTGTATAGCATGCAAATTAACTCCGGAAAATTGTTCGGGGTTTTCTAGGTATTTAACTATATCTCCGAATTCCAGGTCTTTACGAAGTTCTTCTTTTAACTGCGTTTTATTATCTAGCACAATAGAAGTGAGCATTTCACATTGAGTTATCGACTCCCCCTCTGGGTCTCTGCTTAAAGCATCCGCTACCAGATTTCCTTTCCCCGGACGATGCTCAATGATTAAGTTGTATTCCTGGATCTTTAATGCCCAGCGAATGACACGAGGCGTAAAATTTTTGCCCGAGTATAATCGGGTTAAAGCAGCATGGTCAGTTATAACCCGAACCGGCTGTTCTGAGAAATAACAGCGAAATTTTTTGAGTGCTACGACAATAGCCAAACATTCCCTTTCAGTGGTTGTATAGTTTCGTTCTGCGGAATTTAAAGTTCGCGATGTGAAAGCGATAGGTTGGTTTTCCTGCATTAGTACAGCGCCGATTCCGACATTAGAGGCATCCGTTTGCACTACGAATTGTAGCTTGTGATCTGGATGGCGTAGTACCGGAGCTTGGATCAATTTCTGCTTTAATGTTTGGAAGGCGTTCTGGGCTTCGGAACTCCACGTAAATTTAGTGCGTTTCTTTCGCAATTTGTAAAGCGGTTCGGCGACTTCCGAGAATGCAGGTATAAATGTGCAGTAATATGAGCAAAGACCAAGAAACGACGAAAGTTGTTTTCCCGTTGTGGGATTTTAAACGCTTTTACAGCATCGATTTTAGATGAATCCGTTTGAACGCCCTGACGCGTAATTTTGAATCCTAAATACGGTAGTTCTTTGCGGACGAACTGACACTTTTTTGTATTTATTGTTAAGCCAGCCTGTTTTATCAGAGAGAGCACTTCCTGTAAAAGAGCTAAGTGCTCGGTTAAAGTTTCCCCCGTAATAATTATGTCGTCGAGGTATACGGCAACGTTCTTTCCTAAAACAGGCCTTAGTACTATATCCATAAGTTTTTGGAATGTGCCAGGTGCCCCATTGAGTCCAAAGGGCATGCGACGAAACGCAAAAGTGCCTTTTTTTGTTATAAACGCCGTTTTTTTAACGTCTTCAGCAGCCATAGGTACTTGGAAAAACCCGGATGTTAAATCTAAAGTGGTCATGTATTTAAATGACTTTAAACTATGAAGAATATCCTCAATTATTGGCATAGGATATGTAGAGAATTTTGTTACTTTATTCAGCCCCCTGTAATCAACTGCAAATCTCCAGGCTTCGGGATCAGTAATAGGCAAGTTGCCTTTTTTTTCGACATAACACAACCGGACTTGCCCACGGACTATCGACCGGCGAAATAATATTTTGGCGAAGCATTTTATCAATATGAATGTCTATAACATTCTGCTTGTTTGTATCGTACCTATATGGGCGGGCACGAATTGGGGGACTGTCTCCCGTATCAATTTTGTGAGTTGTAACATGAGTAATACCTGGCTTGTCTGAAAATACCTCGGCAAATTTGTTTAAAGTAGTCTGTAAACGAACTTTTTCGTTTTCTTTTAAGTCCGTTTTCGACAAGTCAACCGGAACGGGCAGCACAGCTTCTTTGGACTGTTGGTGCATCTGCACCGAGATAGAATTCTGCTTGAAATTTAGTGCTACATTACACGAGTAGCAAAATCAATCCCTAGGATAACCTCCAGTTGCATATTTCGCATTACATGAAAAACAAGGTTGTTTTTTTGGGATTGTATACTAATGTGTGTCAATAATGAGCCTAATATTTGACATTCTTCCCCTTGAGCTGAAAGTGTTCGTAATTTATTATGTGTGTTTAAGCGCTTCATGTCGTAATGCGGTTTGAAGTACTTTTCTGACATGTACGACCTTTCGCTGCCGGTATCAAGTAAAGTTGTTATGGGAATTGAATCAATTTGCAAGTGCACATAAGGTAGTTGCACATTTTTTAATGTAAGCGCACTAATGTTACTATAACGTTGGGCTTTACTATCATGCCGTCCACGATGTCGATTTGAAACTCGCAAAAAATTTTGGCTGGGGTGTATAAAATCTCTCGTACCTGAATGACGGTGAGGGGTAGCGAAGAAATGTCTATTGTCATATTTAGCTAAAGCTTGAAGGAGGGTAACCTTGCTTGTAATTGTTTGATTATCTAAAAAATCTTGAACACTTGGCTTCAAACGTTGGATAACTATTTTTAAGATTATCGCTTCCGTCATTCCCTCTAAATATTCCTCACACTTGGAAATCTTTTCCATAGCAAAATCTAATGCAGACTGACCTTCACGTTGCCTTAGCGAATAAATTTCCGCTTCAATTTCACTTTGATTAAAGGTCTTTGGAAAAACACTAAGAAACTGTTGCTTGAATGACAAATAGTCAAAAATCAGATTACTGCTTTTCATACACGTGTACCACTGATATGCACTACCTCTTAAAGCGGCTAGAGCAATTTTAAGTTTATCCCCCTCTGGGGTGCATTGTTGCTGAAAGTAATGCTCGATTTTCTTTAGGAATTGGCTTGAGGGGCCGCCATTGAAGGTGGCTTCGAATGGCACAATTTGCTGAACCATAATTACCCGAGGAAAATTTCCAGCAGGATTTTGTTCTACAACACTCATTTTTAAATAGTATATAAGTACTTGCAACAATTTTATCAATATACACACACTGTACACAGTTCACAGTACACAGTTTTTAATTTCAATTATGTTGTTCGTTACAAATGTAACGCTAACTACCAGGGTATATATATTTTTCGGGCGCCAGTATAGAGAATCTATGCTCACTTCTACCCAGACTTGGGTGTATATAATTTGAAGTGGCACTCTATTTGAATTATATACAAACACAATTTATACATGAAACAATGTTTATTGGATTCATTGCACATATAATTGGCTTTTACAGCAATAAGCATGCGTACTACTTGTACGGAATGTAAATACAGCTTTTAAGGACAATATATTTTTATACTCACGAACAGTAAGTCAAACCAGCAGTACTGCCACGTAAACTTCTGGCCCGCTAAGGACTAGAGCAGGATAACACCTTTTCAACCTTAACAACAACTCCCTTTCTTTATTAATGACGCTGCGTGGTATTTATACTAAGCGCGTATGCCAAAATTAGCATATCTGAAGCAGCTTCTTTAATTCACTCAAAAGTTCGATTCTTGTGAATCGAATCTTGTGTATACCTTACAGGCGTAATGGAGATGCGTTTAAACTGAGAAAAAAGTACTACTTCACTTCCAAAAGAGTGACACAAGAAACGATAAGCTGGCAAATGGTTTTTTAAATTTTAAATTATGCCAAGACTTATTTTTACCACTTATTTTTATCCTTGTTCGATAAAGCAGTACTTCCGCGCTTTCTCATTTTTATTTTTTTTAAGTTCGCAGTGAGCAAAATCTGAACATATTCGCATCGCCTTTCAGATGTTTCGGTCAAAAAATTCTGGGAGGTACATAATTACATGTACATATATAGAGAGTACATATATAGGAGTAGTATATATATAGGAGTAGTACATATATAGGGATTTCGTTAACGTATTCACTAAATAATGTTTATGAAGGTTCTTGATAGTGTTCGTTTTGACTTTTAAGTAAAGAAAAGTTGCAAACAGCATTGAATGCTGTGAAAAACATCTTCGTTTTTTCTTCGATAACATGACATCATGCGTGAGCACAATTTTTAAAAGTTAACGGGCGATTGTTTGGGTATGTATTTTTGTAGATTATTTTTTTCATTTTCATATATTGACTTTTTGCATATAATTGCAGTTGAACTACTTATTTTTTACGGATTTTTAACTACGGACTTAAAGGTGGGTTAGTCAACAAATGCGATTTATATGCATAAAAATAAATTTATGGTGCCCGGTAGAAAGGGCTCAAGTCAAAATCAGTGATATTTAGGTGTTTGTTAGTATTGATAAAACATAACTTGTATAAAATGTTTAAGTCTATCAATTTTGTATACAAAAGTACATTTCTTTGTACAAAAGACTCAAGTCGAAATTATTATTCTGCGATTGGTATAAAATCCAGTAACTTGGTATATTTAAATCACTATTTTTGACTTAAGCCCTTTATACCAAGCACCATAGAAATGCATTGTTTTACGACATACTTTAGAAATAAATATAATTTTATCAAGGGAAGTATTTCCTCATGTCATGTAAAGAAAAATATGCTATTTTATTTTAAATAGTAAAATATGGCAACACATAAAATTCAATACATAAAACTTTAATATTATGGGAAATTTTTTAAAAAAATTGAGACTTTGAAAGAAAAAAAATCTTTTTGAAAGAAAAACCTCGATTGAGATTTTAAATAATAATTCTGTTTCTGATAATTGGTTTTGAAAATGTTGTACACCATTTTTTTTTCTTACGACATTCGTTTTGAAAAATTATAAGTGGTAGGTAGAGAACATCATTTTTTTCCATACTACAGAGAACTTTATTCCACAAATTTTATTGGAGAACCCCTCCACACACACCACTGCAGCTATTGTAAGAAATATCGCCGCCGTCCACACCCGAAGGCCATACGGCCCTTTAATAATAAAAACTAATCATCCCGACGGCAATCCAGCCCAGCCGGGTCCTGAAGTATTTCTTTTTTACAATTCGTTTACGTGTCTTTTTTTCAATCTATCCACCCTATTCCCCTTGTAGGTGGAAGTGCATATTCATAAGTTCCTGCATAATATTCTTGATATACCTTCTACAATAATAATCCGTAAATAATTTACTAGGGGCCCAATCTTCAAAACCCAAAGGTAAGTTTTTTCGTGCTTCAGCCCTTTTGCTACAATTGTATACACAGTGATTTATAGTTTGTATGTTGCCACACTCACAAAGATTTGTTTTAGCAAAAAATCTGTTTTGAAAGACCCTCTATACAGCCATGTTCAGATATTGCTTGATTAACAAGGAAATCTGCCGTCAGTCTTTTCGTAGAAACTCTAGGGAATACCTCAAATACTTTCCTTCCTAAACTGCTTCTCTCCCAAATATCTTGCCATATATTTATGTAATAATTCTTAATTTTATTCTTAATCTGTTCTTTAGTTAATTTATAATTTTCTGTGATTTCATTCAGTGTTGTCGCTTGTTTAGCTGCAGAGTCTACCATCTCATTTTCATTAATCCCACAATGGGCTTTAATCCAGTGTAGGTTTACTGCTATCTCATGACTTTCTATTGGGTTTTTTTTATATTTTCAATCCTATCTCTCTTAAAATAATATGCACATATAGCTTGCAGTGTACTTATAGAATCACCGTATATGTCGATTTCCTGTATTCCTTTACTTATAACATCATTGCAGCTATTGTAAACCTACTATCGTGTGTATATGTACCACACATTCAAATTGTTGAAAATAGCAAACTTTGAAGGAGACAAATTTTTAAACTCGGCAAATTTTGATTAATTGATTTTGAAATTCAGTCACATTGAAACCTCTCCTCAAGGTGATATCTTTATACAATGAGCATACAGATTTGAAGAAAAAGAAAATGTAGACTGCAATTTTGGCAAGAACCCTTCGGCTTGTTGGGTACACTTATAACAGAAATTTAAAATTAAAGAATGGTTAAACCTTGGAACGTCTAAATTAAAGAATAAAATAACTTATGTTAACCACACCTCACCCTTATTACATGGGGCAGGCATAATAACTAAAAAAAAAAACTCGTTAGCCTTTAAATTAGATCTTTAGTCCTTGAGTCCCAAGTAACAACTTTAAGATGTAAATGTACTTTGTTAACACTTTATTTTATTACCCAACTTCAGTGGCGGCTCCAGGTCAGATATTTGGGGGGGGGGGGGGCAACGTTGGCTCTTAGGGTTATATATATATATATATATAAGAAATAAACGTCCTCTCATTTTCAATTTCAACTCATTTAGTATTACGTCTACGAATATATAGTTTTAGGCTATGAAAAAAAAATACGCCAGAGTTTTTTTTTTTTTTTTGGGGGGGGGGGGTAAATTACCCCTACTGCCCCCCCCCCCCCCTTGGACCTGCCCTTACCCAGCTTTCAAAAAAAAAAACACCAGCATCCGATGGGTGGCTTTATCGTGTCACGTTGCCAAATAGCAAACGACGGGCTTCATATATAAAACTGACCTATTAAATGCCAAACAAGGTACCCGAAAATATTCCGAAATGTCGGTGTCTTTATTACTAAAATAAAAGACGAGACCGTTGACTTTACTTTACACAAAATTAAATTTAGGATTCTCCAAACATGAAAAGAATTTGTCAATCCCGATTAGCATAAGCAATTCTGTTTGGGGGCTCTCCAGCTGTTTCTCAGAGAAAGCCTTGAGACGTGAAGTCTGAAAAGTACCTCGTATTAGTTAGGAAATTATGTCAGGCAAATGTTAACAACATTTTTATGAAGTTAGACTTAACACGCGGAATAGCATCTTACAACTTTCCTTCCAGTGAAGTTTTTCTCTGGCTCCTTCCGCATTGTAGTTGGTCAAAAAGAAATAACTCTTGGATAAACTAAAGTGAGGCTGCCGAATGTTTCCTCTCAGAGGAAAGCGAAGTTGCGAATGGCCAAATTTTCTTGCTGACAATTTTACCCTCTTTTTAAAGACATCATCTAATCAGTCGATTCTCTTTAAATATTTAAACGTTTTAAAAGAGCAAAATTATCTTTATTTTCGTGATCTTTTTTGTGATTTTTAAATTTATCTTTCATCGATATACATAAAAATACACATAAGCGTGTTTTGGAATTTACAATGTAAAAGAAAATAATTTGTTTTCTTTCACACTTACATTTAGTTATATTTAATAAATCCTTCTTGCAAATTAATTATAGTATGGTACATTTCTGGTCTATTGTCTTATTAATTTTTCGCGATAATGCTTTCATAATTAGAGTCACACAATTTTGAGTGTGTGGTAATGGACATTTACTTTGTTAATGATGGCGTTTAAATACTGTCAAGTTTATGTTAAAGTCCAAAATGTTTTATACAGGAAGATCGCGATAGATTTACATGGTGGCGAAGACAAACAGTGCAGCTGCAGTAATTAAAGTATTCTCATGAATTTACAGTTGAGGGCTAGGTGTGCAACTAGGGATGTATAAATACCTAATCAGGCAAGTTTGAATTCTTATAAAATGAGTCTAATGTGAAACGAATACTACTACCATAGTGGAGACATTTGTCCGATTAAACAAACCAAAGCTAAAAATTAAGGAGCTCTGTAAGATTCGACAGCTTACTCAAGATCGTTTATGCTCTGAAATGGTGTTACTTCCAAAATCTTCATATTAAACAGCTGTATAAGCATACGCCTGTACATAAGTTTGTACAGCACGACGTACTCATGCTGCACTTTCCTTATTTGAATCAAAAGAAGCGATTCGGTTAGGTTCAAAACCACCAAAATGCACTTTTTTTTATTTTTCATGACATATTGTGCAGGTTGAAAATTATTCTTTACGGCAAAATTTCTTAACAAAGGAAGTCATTTCAGTGTAAACTCATGCGAATTAACCCTCCTTTACTTTCAAAACCAGACACACGAATAATTACAATTGTTGTCAACGGAAGCGCTGCTCGTGTTTGCGATGGACATGTGGCTGGTTTTTAAGCTAAGCGTCTAAGTTGAGAAATTTGTAAAATATATCCATATAGGCTTCGGGCTGAGTAGTGAGGATCCGGTTTATCCCTTTCAGGGCTCCACCGTTTGCATTTACACAAGTGCTGATTACAGATGGCAGAACTAACCATTTTCCTGCTCATTTAACTGTAATACATTGAATGCAAGTAAAAAATAATACTAAATTTAGGCGTTTGCACTGTGCAAACGGCGCCCCTCAAAGGGTTATAATAAGCACCACGAGGGTAGTAGTCCGTCTTATCTAGCCGCCGCCACAGTTCTGACCGACTTCCCCTTGGGGCGACAACTGGAGGAACCGTACCTTTCCCATCCAATGACCTGATAGAAGGACTTTCCGGTATACGAATTTAACGTGCCCATGTCCGGCCTAGACACGAAGGTATTTAAAGGAGCTTGTCGGGATTCGGTCCAAGCACCCTCAGTACCGAAAACCGACGCGCTACCGGTAGGCTACCTCGGGCTCACTTCAGATATTTTTCACCCTTCACCGCAACGGCATATTATAACTTGTTTCAATATTTCCTAATAAATATTCAAACAACACTAATTAAAACAGCTGAATAGTTATGTTATTTTTGTCCCATTAACTATGTTCTGCTGTGCCGTTTAAAACTAATTTACCTTGGACTGAAACAAAGAGGAAGAACAAGGCGGATAATTTAAATACATTTACAATTTAAGTGGAGTAAACAGAAAGCAAAGTGCGTAATTAAGTTCTCAAAGTTAGAGCAAATATTGTCGGGTCACAGTGAAAGAAAAAGGCCCTTTCGACCTCTTTTATGGAGTAGTTATAACTTTTGGAATCTTAAAAAATGTTGCGTAATCCTCAGATTCGGTAAATGATGTCTTTAGTGCCACATATGCTGCTAATGAATAATTAATGTAAAATGAATTGTGGAAGCTGAGAAGAGAAGATTCCCACAAAAGAAGATAATGCTTGTTCTTTCTGTTATATAAGTGACACACTTATTGTAGAAGGAAATTAAGTCTTAAATAAATCGGTAAATATATATGGAGCTTGAAAGTAATTGCATGTTGCGATGCCATAAGCATAGATTTCCCAAAATAAAAATTAAAAAATACGCTTGAAATGCAATTTCTGTAATATGCATTAGAAATAAATGGAATGTGTTTCTATATTTCAATTCCTCATATGTCATAAAGTTTAGGAAAAACCAAAGATAATGTTTTCAGGAGAAACTACGAGGAATGCGGAGAGAATTTTTTTTTTCTGTGCTATGAAATAGCAAACATTAATCCAATCCCAAATTTTTTCTCCATTTGTTTTAATTTCATTTATAAACATAAAAAGAAGATACCGATAAAGTAAACTCAATTACTGATTTTACAATTATTTTCTTATATGATCGGAAAAGGGATTACAGTAATTAAATTTACTAGACAGACAGGATTCACAAGAACTGAAAATGTACGTGTAAATTACTCCATAATATACAAGAAATATTACACAAAAAATATCCCCCAATGCACACTGCTCTAGACACACACACACACACACACACACACACACACACACACATATATATATATATATATATATATATATATATATATATATATATATATATATATATATATATATATATATATATATATATATATATATATAATTTAAATTAAGTAGAAAGACTGCTATGATCTTGCCCGTAGTCAAAGAAATACTGGATGGTACGGATGAGAACCATTCATCCTTTAGGGGTTTCAATTTTGAAAACTCTGTGAGAGTTTTATAATGTAAGACTGACCAAAGAATGTTAAGCGCAATCGTAATTAAAGCGGTACTTTAAACCAAAGAATCACATTAACATTCATTGAATACCATTTACAGCGACGCATTCATTAAGCGTTTAATTATTGTTTAAGCTGCGTTAATTTTTTTATTAATGTGCGAAAATATTACCATCATATCTTACTCAGTAACCATTAATTTTTAATTCGTACATTTTTAATATACAAAGGCACGTGCAAGCTTCCTATCATGAGTTCTAATCTATATCTTTTGGTAATTAAGATCTTAAAATGTCTAGAGGCAAAAAACAAATGGATAGTTATCTTTCATTAGCTATGACAGACTTGAAATGCGTTTAAATCACGTCATGGGTATCATTTCATCTACCAGGTGGCTTGCATATGTGGCATTCCTAACGTCTTCTCTCAGTTAAGATAGAGGTAACATGTGGTGGATGATAATATCTAATTACTGTGAGACTGCTATGATATCATGGGTGGTGTCATCCCATAATGCATGTCTATATTTATGTAACCCTTGTTTCACTCACGGGGAATTTCAAGGCCAAATGCATCATACTCAGACAGGGTTTAAATAAAGATTAAATGCTTGCAGTGGAATGGCTTTCAAAACTGGGGAAAAAAAGTTCTCTTGCAACTGGAGATGGGTTTAACATCATATTGTTAAAAATAAATATAGATACTCAGAACTTAAGGGTTCCATCCTCCAAAGGTTCCATCCTCAGATGTTTTTAGAAATTTATTTTTTCGTTTGAAGTCGTTACAGTTACATAAATTTTAGTGAATAGATGTCATTGATAAAAACTAATCGCAAAACTCAACCTTGAATACTGCATGCTATATTTGGCATTGTAACACCGACGACAAAAGTTTCAAGGGAATATTTTATCTTTCTTGTAATGTAGGTTTTCTTGATAGGGATTTACTAGCTGAATACCGGTGCTTCGCTACGAAGTACATTCAAATTAAATACAAGGGTCAATGTATGCAATTAATGCCAATATATATATATATATATATATATATATATATATAGACAAAATAATGTAGAAGAAAATATTCAAATTAAATCTAATAGAACATACTAAAGAATATAGTACAGTTTGAGGAACATTTATTTTACTGTATTTTAATTTTTTTTATAATGTCCAATCGTCTGCCGCATTAGAAATAAAAAAAATTTTTCTTTGGCAATTCATTTCGTTGTTATGCACGTGACGCAAAATGAGTTCAAAGCATCACAAAAAGAAAAGAAACCATGTGATCAGCATTTAATAAATTAAGTTCTAAATATTAATCTTTAAAAATTCACCGAAAATCAGAAAATGCAGGTAAAAATTCGAAAAAGATTGCTTTTTAAAGGAAATTTTATGATTTTTCTCGTGATATAAATTTTATACCCTCAGATTACTATTTTAAATACAAAATTTAAAGAATGTTACAAAAACAATTTGAAAATTTAATTTTAAAACAATCTAAGAAGATTTTTTTAAAAATCTCTCTTAGTGCACCCCTACACTATAAGAAGAATCGCCACGCAAAATTTCAGCCCTTTAGGTCTAGCAGTTCTGTCTGTGTGTTATCTGTCAGTCAGTCAATCAGTCAGTCATTCAGTCAGTCAGTTAAGAAACTGTTATATATATATATATATATATATATATATATATATATATATATATATATATATATATATATATATATATATATATATATATATATATATATATATATATATATATATATATATATATATATATATATATATATATATATATATATATTATTCAAAGAAAAGTTTCAAATTGAAGGCTCGTGGTAATTTTTCAAAATCAAAAATGTATTGAAACATCCATTCTTTAATAATAGTTTTGTTATAATTTCACCCAGAATATCCTTGATATCTGGTGGTTGACAAAGCATTTTGAAATGTTCATATTGTGAACAGATATAGTTTAGTTATGTCAAATATATGTGTTCCAATCTCTTGAAACATATCGCTAATATATTTATACAACCCTAACAATCTTTGTACATTACACATATTTTAACGAGTAACTTAATTACTATATAACTTGATTTAAAAGCCAAAATGTCCCACTTAATTATGAAGAATAACTATTTCTTAAGTCCATAATTTGAAATAACTTTTGTCGGTTATCACACGAACATTTTCGTCAGTCGCATCAGCACGGGTATTACCCGAGAATAAATCATTCATGGCACATCTCATTCATATTATGTCCTTTGTAAGTAGTATTGTCAGATATAAATTAGTTATTAATATTTTAATTTGTAAATTTCCTTAATGAGTAACCGCCGCACACTTTGCTTCCAATTATTAGATGGATTTCCACTGCAATCCCTGACTTCGGTTAATTATTCTGTATCTTTCGCAAGGAAAAGTTACATGAAAGAAAACGTATTAGAAATGCGGTGGATTTCCAAACGCAATTTTCGTGAATGCATTTGAATTTAAGTTATTTAGCTTGAACCTTTCCTTCCCCGTATGTTCATTTAAGGGGACAAGTGACCTTCAATACCGAATTTTTTAATTATCAATTTTTAACTCTCTATATAAAAAGAGAAGAATTTGCATTATTCTTTACTACATTGATGACCTTCGAATTCCAGTTACAATTTTTTTTGCAAAATAATACCAGTTTTTCAATAAAATTTTCAGAATGATAGTATTTTTTCAAAACGCTCCGTGGGCATTCCAAATCATTTAAAAACTTTAAATTTTTAATATAAGTTTACCATATATATATATATATATATGCATATATATATATATATATATATATATATATATATATATATATATATATATATATATATATATATATATATATATATATATATATATAATTGCGCATTGAATTTTTTTTGTATGAATCTAAATCCATAAATATTTATTTTTCTTAAATATGCTTGCTATTATTTTTATTTATTTGCTTTCTTTTAGGGTTTACTGTTCGATTCCTATAACCGTGATCGTTCTTTAGCATTCTAATTTTTATTTGCATCTTTTGTTTGTTCTGCGCAAACGCGAAAAGGCGAATTCGCATTTAAGCGGTGCACGCTCGTTCGCAGTTTTCATTTCATTCGTTTTTGGCCTTTCACCAACTAAGAAAAATCACGATGGTTTTCTGCCATTCGGGACGCTAGAGTACGAACGTACTCAGTTGTATTACTTTATCATCATCTGTACACAGGTATTGCTGCAATAAACGCTAGTGTTTTGTCAAGTACAGTCCGTTTGTTTCTACCGGCATCATACATGAAACCGCACAGTTTACAAATATGAAAAATAGTTATGGTTTCAAAGAATTTCGCCCACTTTTGTGGCAAACACTTCTGTTAACAATTTGGAAGAAATTAGAAGAAAATGAATGCGCTTGGAGCATTTTAAAGAATGCTAGTATTTTTTGAGAATTTTTTGAAAAAACACATCTTGTTCTTCCCCAAAATACTGTTTTCTGAATTTTAAATGTCTTCAATGCAGTATAAAATAATATTAAGTATTCTCATTTTGTACACAGAGTAAAATATTGAAAATTTTAAAAAAAAGTTGAAGGTCCCCTGTTCTAAGTTGAAGGTCCCTTGTCCCCATAATATATTTTATATCATCAACTGAGAAAAATTAACTAAGATTGTATCAATGTTAGTGTAGTATTTGAATTATTCTTTGTCATTTTACATATTTTTTACCATTTATGAAGCTTCGTACAGGTAATCAAATACCGGGTGGGCAAAAGGTCAGTATAAACTTTAAAAATTCATTAAAACCGGAAAAATAACCAAAATAAAAAAATATTTGCAGGGTTAGCTTCGCTAGGTCACGGGATTTTTTTAAGACAGGAAAAAAAGAAAACTCAAAAAATAGCCTACAGGTGGCGCTGGTACGAGCGAATTCTGTGGAAATATGCAAATGAGACGGTTATATGAAAATGCGCACTGCGCTCCTAATCCACAACCAGTTCACCGTTGTTCCGCTATCCGCCGAGAGGTTTCGTGTATACATCCGGGCCTGCTGCACTCTGCCGTTGCTGGATTTGTGACTAGCCTGCAATGCCTTATCCCTTGTGGTGGGGGTCATGTGGAACAACTACTGCTGTAACAAATGATTTAGAAGCATTCTTTTCGTTATTTGCGTATCTTCTCTTTGACTCGTGTAAGTCAGCGCCACCTGTCGGCTGTTTTTTTAGTTATCTTTTTTCCTGTCTCAAAAAAATCCCGTAACCTAGCGATGCTAACCCTGCAAACCTTTTTTATTTTGGTTATTTTTCCGGTTTTTATGAATTTTTAAAGTTTATACGGATTTTTTGCTCACCTGGTATTTCCAATAAAATCGAGTCTTTCGAATGAACAATGTAAATTCATATGCCGATAATACATAAAATTCTTTTAACGATTTCAAATTTTAAAAAAACACTGAATACAAACAGTGATATTCATATAGATACGATAAATCATGAGCAGATATCATTTTTATACGATTTTGTCATCGGAAGCCAAATAGATCAAATGTAAAGGATAAAAAATTAATTATACTCCGATTAAATATTCAGGTCATATGAATAAATGTTTTGCAAAAGAATACATTTCATAAACAAACTTTACTTTCATTATTAAAAGGAAATTAAACAGTTCATGGTTGGTTAAACACAGTTTCAGGCAGAAAAAAATCATTTCTATAATTAATACAAATTCTTTCTAATTAAATAGTTTTGCGATTAATTTGACTATGTTTGCATGGTAGCGTTTCGAATTCATTTAATAAAGAATTCTGTTACAATGAAACAAACGAGTTAGAAAAATTTTACATCTAATTAAGCAAACTAATTTGCTAATACAGTGAGATTATTTCAAACCCTATTCGGTTGTTTTTTAATCCGCCTTGTCGCTATCAAAGAAAGAAAAATTGCAATCCTGAGCAATTTTCCGACGTAATTGTTAACAGTCATTGCTTAAACACAATATATTTATCTAAGAATTTTTACTAATGCTTTCCAGAAAGCAAAGAGGGGTATTCCCGGTGGGTTTTTCACACTCAAATAGGAAGTGACAAGACAAAGGTTGGAGGCCGATGTTTCTCACAAATCAGTCAGTGTCCTTCCCACGAAAATCAGTCTCTGCATTCTTCCGAATTTCAAACGAACCATACGCCCCCAACCTTCCATGCGTGCTAATTAAAACAGAGGTCTAATTAAATTAAGCTCCAGGAACGTTAATGAGGGTCGACCTCACTCACGGTTGAGCGTGAGGCGTCTACTTTAGAGGATTGCACGCCCTCCAGAAATAAAAGGGGTGGGGTAATTAACTTGTTAGAACGTGACAAAACTTCTGTTTGGAAGCGGAAGAAGTCAAAATCCAAGGTCTCTTTTACCATGCGTGATTCAAGTAGCACATGTTGTTTGTTATACATGTCCTCCTTACAAACATTCTTTTTTTTACTTTAGAATTTATAGTAGATCATTAACAATACGTGTTTTTAAACTTCCCAGATACAAAAAAAATTATACGATACTGTTCTTGAAACTGTTTATTAGCAACGGCAAATAGTCACGGACGTTACAATATTGGCCAGATGTTAACATTAAGGTTATTTGAAACCTTGATTATCCGTTTGAAGTAAGGCAAATCTGCTGCGGAAAACCATAGAGCACAAATAATTGAATGAAATGGCTCTTAATACTTCATAAATGAATTCTTCAGTTGTTTTAAGTGAACAACATATATATTTATGTTTTGCACAAGTATTATTAGAGGAATTTTTAAATTTCACATAACGCACAAATTTAAAACACTTTTCTCCCATAAAAATTCGATTATACTCCTTTGTCGGGGATATATTTTTGCATTCTCTTTATGACTGTTCGAATTTTGCAATAAATCTTTCAGAAATGAACCAGTAGTTCACTCACGTAGAATTAGCAGTGTAGAGTAATTTGTATAATAAAAATTATACAAGATGATTCAAAACTCCATGTACAAACTTTTAGGGGAGGTAGAAAACTCAAAAACAAAACAGAATCACATAGGAATGTAAGACCCGAAACGCAAATCTGACGTTGGAGGGTGCTGTTTACTTAATCGGACCATACCCCCTACAAACCCAAAAAGATGGTCGGAAATATGGCATTTTTCTGGAGGAGGTAGAAAACTCAAAAACAAAACATAATCACACAAGAATGTATGATCGGAAACGTAAACCTGATCAGCAAGAGGATAAACAAAGATGCAGAAATAAAAAGCCAACATTTCTGCATCTTTGTTTATCCTGTTTTGTTTTTGAGTTTTCTATCTCCCCTAAAAGTTTGTACATGGAGTTTTGAATCCCCCTGTATAAATATATCGGATCGATATAAGTATTTTACCTTAATTTTCTACTTAAACTCGGCGGATAAAGCATTAAAAAGATCTAAAATTTCATTATTCGGACAGCTGAGAATTGTATATTGTGTTTTCCTCAAAAACCTCGGAAAATTAGTTCTGAGGACAAGCGACTATATTTTTTCTTCATTGAGGTTATGATGCAATGCATTCTCGCTGTTATGTATCAATCTCGTTGGCTAGTACCAAATAGTCTCACAAAATCTGAGTAACTGCTCCTAAAAAAGTGGGAGACTGGGGAGTAAAAGTTAGTGCATGTTGACAACTTTTCAGCAAAACCGCGTAATGGTATAACATTTCATTCCTGACTTGGAAAAGAGTTTGATACTTGGACCACGTCCTGCAAGCAAAAGCACATAAGCTTATATAACGGAATTTGACTTTAAAATGATCACTGACGATAAAATGTAGGTGTCCTAGAAGCTGTATAATCGCATGTTAAACTAACAAAATATTTAGGGATTACGACTCAGTTTAAAAGGGGTAATGCAATTTAAAGTCTTGTCTTGGAATAAATTCACACAAAATTAATTTTTTTTTATAATTATCTAGAATGCCTCTTTTACGAAAGCTTTTAACGTTTGCATTTCTTAGCCTTTAAAGTTCAGCAGAAAACTCCAACAGATATATCCAATTATTAAAAGTTTCAAGCCACAAAAGCTTGAAACAGGATTCTACAATCCTACTTTTGAGCTGTTTAAAACACCATACGACATGACGATGAAACTTAGGACGCTTGAGATGAAATTTGGCACCTTATGAATATTTTTACTATCGGAAAAAATCGTTCTCTTAATGCTACAATTAAATATTCCAAAACTTAAAGGAATTAAACATTCCTCACTGGAATATTTAATTGCTACAATTACAAATTCCAGTGAGGATTATATTTAGTATATAGTCATACACTTTATTCTGAATGAAGGTTGAATACTTTAGCTCCATCATAAAATGGAGCTTCAGTCTAGCGGTACCGTGTGTGTTAAAAGAAAGCAGGTGAACAGGCGCTCAATCTTCTGCTGATTATACACGGATTATAGATTTTTTTTCTTCTTCTCGGCGAAATTTACGACTGAGGATTATAGGTATACAAATTGCGGTCAACGTTCCAATAATATCATTAAAACTCCCGTCTCAGATAAGTTTCGAGAACCGTATCCACCATTTTCGAGACAAATTAACATTGCAGGAGAAAGTCTAGAAGAATCCTCTGACACCGTTATGTGATTTATTAATTTGATCAACTTTAATTGATGGGAGTTATAAAGCATAAGTTATGTATTTTTATGGTACCATTGAGGGAGTTATTAACATCTACATCCAAACATAATAAGACGCTATAACCACGTGATCGACAATTTGGTGGTAGTCAATTTAATTAATATTTACCGCAAATTAGTTTATAAGGAAACAATTTTAAAAAATCAAGTATGATATGTAAAACAAAAGACTTATCGTAATTTATCAGAGGAAAGATTACCAGACTTCAAAAAGCAAAAAGTGCTTTTTCAAAACCTGCAACATTTGCCGACTGATCTATAGCATCTGTAACGAAAATGTACCTGAAGTACTCCCGAATTACTAAAACAATGTACATGGGGTGAAATTATGAAACACTAGCTGAATACCCGTGCTTCGCTACCGGGTACATTCAAATTAAATACAACGGTGAATGTATGCAACTAATGCCAAAAAGAAATATATATATTTATAAAAAAATCGTAACGGATATTTTTATAGATAAAAAATGTAGAAGGAAATATTCAAATTAAATACAAAGGGTCAATGTACGCAATTAATTTGTATGTTTAATATCCATAAAACATACTAATTTGAGTTACATTCTTAAGAAATTTCCCTCTCAATTAGTCTAGTGGTTCAATTTTATCTTTAACCGTATTTTAATATATCATTTGTCAATTTATTTCGTTGTTATGCACGTGACGCAAAATTAATTTAAAGTATTACAAAAATAAAAGAAACCACGTGATCAGCATTTAATAAATTGAATTCGAAAAGTTAATCTTTAAAAATCCACCAAAAATCAGAAAATAGAGGTAAAGATTCGAAAAATATTTCATTTTAAAGAAATTTTTATGATATTTCTCGTGATGTAAATTTTATAACCCTCAAATTATTATTTTAAATGCAAACCTTAAAAAAAAGTTAAGAAACCAGCTTAAAAACTTAATTAAAAAAAATCTAAGAAGAATTTTTCAAAAATCTTTCTTAGTGCACCTTTACACTATAAGAAGAATCGCCATGCAAAATTTCAGCTCTTTAGGTCCAGCGGTTTGGTCTGTGCGTTATCTGTCAGTCAGTCAGTCAGTCAGTTACGGAGCTGTTTTATATATATAGACAATAATATTCACCATCCTCTGATGAGCATCGGATTCTCCCGTATGGGCCAATACATACTTAGGGCTAAACGTTGATATCCAATTTCTAGATAAAGCAACCAAAAGTGATTTTTAGCATACACTTCGGGCACTCTCGCTAATTGGTATAATATCAAACACCGTGTTCAACTTCCTTTTTTAATTAAGAAATTTCAACATAAGATTTTAAACCTTTGAGGGGCACCGTTTGCACATTGCAAACGTCTAAATCTAGTCTTCTTTTCACTTGAATTCAATTTATTCCAGTTAAATGAGCAGAAAAATGGTTAATACTGACATCTGTTAACAGTTTAAAGAAGTAAACACATTTTGAAACCTTTTAAGGGACGAATTTTTACGGTTCCTTAGGTTAAAAAAATCCGCACCGGGCAAACGTGGAGGTTGTTGCCCCTTAAAGGGTTAATCCGTAAAAATTCATAAATCATAAAAAAAATTGTTTCATGCATATTTTTTCTTGGAGAAATGTGCCACACATTTATAAGCATAACAACTTTAAAATAAATTCATTTTGAGCGTGGATAGGGGTGAAATAACTTGCTTAAATAAAGTTACCAGACAAAAGATTCCCGTAATTACACTTTACCGTACTGAACACGTACACGAAAATATAAAAATGCCAGACATATATAATTATATGTTTTATGCATTTATATTTGCAATATTCTTAAAAGAACTATATTTTATGCGTGGATAGAACTCAGACAACCTGAATTTTTATAAAATTATCAGACAAAGACTCCCGCTGCATCATTCTTTTTTTGTATGCAGCGAATTCTTTATACTAAAATTCTTAAAAAATACTATTTTGACCTGCTGTACATTCCGAGCAGCGAGAATTAGCCTGCATTAATATTAGGAATTTTAACCATCTAACGGTACGGCTCGGGTCGGTTCCGACCCAAGGGTGTGTCTTCCCCCTCCCGTACTCTCCCCTCTCATTCCAAGAGATCGAGTTGACAAGGAACCTTACCGGATAGACCTACTAGACCACCCTACTAAATATAGGAATAAGTAAATACGATTGTCTTTGTTAAAAAATTATTCATGATCACTAGTCATTTAAAAAAAAATTTATTTTAGATTTTTTAATTTTTTATTTCGATTTTGAATAGTTGCTTACCTCTTTTGTATGTGTGTGTTATGTATACATGTATATACGTATCTATCTATCTATCTATCTATATATATATATATATATATATATATATATATATATATATATATATATATATATATATATATATATATATATATATATATATATATATATATATATATATATATACATATATATATATATATATACTATATATATATATATATATATATATATATATATATATATACTATATATATATATATATATATATATATATATATATATATATATATGTCAGTATATATTATTTTTTATATTTTTGTGCTCGGAAAGTTGGTTTCACTAACTTCTAAAACTAGCTCGACAAAATTACATATTAGACCTAATATATTCAACATTCTATGTAAATGCCAAAGAGATTATCTTTGTTTAGCAAAATTACAATTCGTTGGTCATTTTTTCTACAAAAAGGGTTTTATTTTGTGTAAAATATTATCAATATATGCTATTATACTACAAAAATTCTTATTGTGTACTTATTTCTACTAAAAACCTCATCAAAAAAGAGATCGAGTCGAATTCGACCCAATGTCATATATTTCGTCTCAAACCACTGTACCGTTTGAGGTTTAATCCCGACAGAAATCAAACCTGAGTTAGTGAACTTCGATAAATAAATAATGCTTAAATTCATAACGCATTAAAATGTTTTAACTTCGAGATTTTTTTTTGTATTTCTTACCATAAACAATACAGTATACATTGAATACCATTTGAAACTCATCCTCTATAAATGGTTGTATACTCTATCTATGCTAGATTCTACATCCTATTCATCATTCCTTTACGTCACCACTTTGAAACGAGTAATGACGCTCTTTGCAATTCCCTCTCCTTTCCGCACCATATATCTTGAACAATATATCCCCGTTTTCATAATTATATATTTCCCGGTAGTCTCCGTAATTTACTGTGATGTGGGAATATGATAATAGATGTTTTCCTAGCGAAATATTACAATACACCATTATAGGTTCATGTGTTACTATGAATGCATTTTTCAGTATCATAAGTGCATTTCACTGTACGCGAAATCACGTCTTGGATGATAGATGTCCTGATTAATTAAATTAAATCAAGTTACTTAAATAAAAAAAGTCTTATCAAAATTGAAATTAAATAAACGTTAAAACGTGCAAGAATATGGACAGTTCCTACAGCATTTAGATTTTTCGTGTATGAGACAATACTAATTGTTTTAGTCTTTTGGTGTAACATTCTGTCTTTAAAGTACCCTGAAATGAAATAGAAAAAAAATTTCAGGTAGTCTTTTCTAAATAACTACCGTGGGATATTAACTTAGGATTACTTATTGTTTCTTACCTATTTTGTAGGCATATATGTTTGTGTTATGTATATACAGGGTGTCCCAAAACGACCGCATAAACTCTGCACAGCTAGATTCCTCGTTGGGAGTACATAAAAACTGCCCAAAGAAGCGTTCCTGTACGATCCATAGTTTACGAGAAAAATACGAAAAACAAAGTATGACGTCACTGCCGGTGCAAGAAAAAAACACTTTATTGGACATATCAACAACAATATTTGCATATCTTTCCAGGCGATAATGTTTAAAACGTTCGCCGCGCATATCGCGTCATGCATACGCGCGCGCCATGGAATGACGTTAAGCCGCCGTTGAACTGGTATTTAAAAGGCTGCATCTTGCAGCTACCGGTAGTCTTCGTATGGTGGCCATGTACTCCGTTCGTGACTACTGCGTCATGTACTTGATGTACGGCCGATGTAATGGAAATGCCTTATGAACTGCTAGGGAGTATGCACGTCGATATCCGTCCCGTCGTCCTCTCGATGTCAACGTCATCCGTAGGCTGGACGACAGACTGCGAAATACGGGAAGCGTCTTGCAACAGCCAATCTTCACGATACTGGAAGACCGCGGAGTAGCCTAACGGTAGCACAGGCGGATGCAATACTGCAGCGGGTAGAAGAGACGCCCGAGGTAAGCACACGCGCATTAGCCCGTGAGATGACTTCGAGTAAAAGTACTGTGCACAGGCTTTTACGGTCAGAGAGGCTACACCCATTTCGGTACACAACCGTGCAAGGTCTGAAACCAGATGACTCTCAGAAACGCGTGACCTTCTGTGAATGGCTGTTGCAGCAACAGAACACAGATAATGGTTTCATTGCACATATCCTGTGGACTGACGAATCATGTTTCACTCGTGATGGGGTATTCAACCATCACAACAGCCATATGTGGTCCCAGGTCAATCCGCATGCAATCCGGCCGCAGAAACATCAGGAACGTTGGTCTCTTAACTTGTGGGCCGGTATATTCGGGGATCGCCTGCTTGGACCATATCTGTTGCCTGAACGGCTCTCGAGACAGTCATACTTGGTGTTTCTCAATGAGCTCTTAACCGAGTTCCTCGATGACATACCATTAGCGGCAATACAGGGACTTTGGTTCCAGCATGATGGGGCTCCGGCGCATTTCTGTGCTCCTGTACGTGGTTGGCTGGATATGGAATACCTCGGCCGCTGGATCGGACGTGGGGGTCCGGTTCTATGGCCACCACGGTCACCAGATCTTACACCGTTGGATTTTTTACTATGGGGCCATCTCAAAGAACTGGTGTATCGAGACGTAGTGACAACACAAATGGACTTAGTTGCTCGTCTGCATGCTGCTTGTACTTCGGTGAACCCCGCGATGCTGCAACGTGTGATGACAGCGTGCTCAAGCCTGCCTCGACATGCACGGCGGAGACTTTGAACATCTGCTTTAAATTGTGCATCCTGTTGATATGTTTAATAAAGTGTTTTTTCTTGCAGCGGCAGTGACGTCATACTTTGTTTTTCGCATTTTTCTCGTAAACTATGGATTGTACAGGAACGCTTCTTTGGGCAGCTTTTATGTACTCCCAACGGGGAATCTAGCTGTGCAGAGCTTATGCGGTCGTTTTGGGACACCCTGTATGTATATATATATATATATGTATATATATATATATATATATATATATATATATATATATATATATATATATATATTTATATGTATGTATGTATGTATGCATATGTCAAGAATTAATTAAGAGGAAAAATAATTGAGCTAAAATTTAAAGGGTAGCTTCAGGATAATTTATTTTCGTAGCATTAAATGTCACTGTTTTCATATTTCAAGACGCGCTACGGATGAAATTAGGGGTATCCCCGTTTTGAGAAATGTAACCATGGGTCGCGAATGAATGTTCGAGCGAACTAATCTATTTTTAGAGCAAGTACGGGTTTTGCGCGGAGTAAAATTATAACGTAATTCAGATGGAAGCCTCGAGAACATTCCATGAACATCACAGAGCATGCGAGATAAGTTTTGCGCCTAAATGTAACAAAGGGGTTAAACAGAGTGTTTTCAGATTTCGGATTGTGCGGTCGCGTGTCACGAGAATGAGAGATTGAAACTTGGTTTGGATTGAATCGAGTTAATTAATAGTATTTGAAATAAAGGCTTTATATGTAATTTAATTGTATTTAATTCCACAGGCCTACGTTCATTGACTGCATAGATTTAGATTAATTGTTATGGGAACAAGTTCAGAGGGAGTACGAGTAATAAGCTCGTCATATACATGTATGTATGTATGTATGTCAAAATTTTAACGCATTTAGGCACTTTTCTGTTGAACTGTTTTCTGCTTGCCCAAGCGATACAGACAGGGTTTGGTGCGCTGCAAAAATTATAACTTGCGACGACGGACGGTTTTAACGTCTGAAATTTTGCTTTCCAGAGGACCGTTTTGGAGGAACGTAATCGTACGTTAAAATGACTGTGGATAAAAATTCTATACTTATGTCCGCTGTTGTGTAACGCACTAAATAAAGCTGCATTCCTGGAAATCTACAATAATGCGCTATTTCTCAACCTTAAAGACTGAGCATGAACTTATGTAATGAATATAAAACTTTTTTTCATTATATTTATCTCTTTTACATATTATGAACTGCGCTAGTGAATACTTTTGTCCTTTGGTAAATAATGCCATATTATAGCTTTGATGTTTGTAAAGTAATCGATAATTTTTTTATAAGTAAGTGAAACTTTTAACATTAATGATTATGCTCATTATGGTTTTTCCTTTGTGCGATGAAATTTGGTATATTCGAGGTATAGAAACATATCACGTCATATGTGCTGACTAATGGCGTTCGACGTCTTACGAGATTATAATTATTGGAAAATTTTGTACATAATGGGACGTTATTTTTTATAAATGACTAGGGAACAATGCAGTATTACTATTTGTTCTTTCATTGAAACTGATTTTAATTACTTACATGTAACAAATAAGCAGAATACAAAATCAATAACATACCGAAATTTGTAGCAAAAATTAATACAATTATATTAGTTAGTAAAATTAATATAATTTTTGTAAAAATTATAATATCTTTTAAATTCTACTAAAGAAAGTAAAATCTAATTTAACTTTAATACGAACTAATTTAACGCCAGTTATTTTCCCCCAAAATACATAAAAATACCTAATTTTACGGGTAATCATAATAAAAGAACTACATAGAAAATTATTTTCTTTCATATCGGCACAAGATCTAAGTAACCAACATAAAATAATGAAACAGCGAAGGAAAATATTTACCAACACTACTTTAACGTTACTAACTAACTAACGAAACTAATTTAATGTTAGTTATTTCCCCCTAAACACATAAAAATAACCTAAAGTTAGGGGTAATCATAATGAAGAAACTACGTAAAAAAATATTTTCTCTGAACTCGGCACAGGATCTAAATAACCAACGTAAAATAATGAAACAGAGGGGAGAAATATTTACCAACATATTTCAAAACTTACAGAACTTCTTAATTTAATATTCTTTCGAAATCATTTATCACTGAAATTAAATAAATGAACGACTTTTCTATAGCTAACGAAAATCAAATTTCTCTAAAGAGCTCATTAATACGGCAGTGATTTTGAAAAACAACTTCAGGAACTTTAATTAATTACTATTAATTAAGCTGTTCTCAGCTTAAGAGTAAAACAATTATACTCACAGGAAGTGATTTTCTGCTCGCCCTGAATGTAAGATTGAGCAAAACATCTGCGCTTAATCATCGGGAATTAAATGCAAATTTTGTTTAGCAAACACGAGTGTATCTTCTGTTCCACTGAGTGTTTGTAAGTCTTTTCAATTAAATTAATTTATTAAAGAATGATAGATTAAAGGTTCAGCTGGCCAATTGCGGCCGAATTAAATTTCGTGATTCTTCTGGTTCAAATGCTCATCACGTTTAGAGAGGTTTTGAAAGAGAAGTTCAACCAAAGAGGACATATTTGGTCATTGAAAAAAAAAATCTGGATCACAGGGGACGAAAAACAGTACAATGCTTTTTTCGCACCTCAAATTTATGGGAAGAATTTAGAATAGAATATTATGTATTTTGTTAGGTATGCAAAGATATTTTCATTTTCTTACTTAATAAACATAAAAATAAATATATAATAAATAATATTAATCTATATATATATATATATATATGTGTGTGTGTGTATATATATATATATATATATATATATGTGTGTGTGTATATATATATATATATGTATGTATGTATATATATATATATATATATATAATAAAATATTCATTTTATTTTAACGTTACCTTCGGACTAAGTCGAAATTTTTATGTACAAATGTGCGTCTAATGTTCTGAAAAATACGGTACTTTAATTAAAATATTGTTGATGAAAATTGTGGAAAACAAAAATATCGAGGTAGTGAGGTGAATATAAAGGTAGAATCTAAGTAGCACAAGCGGAAGAAAAGTAATTACTTGACGTATCTATTTGGATCCCGAATGTATTGACTATTTTATACCTCATAATTTATTAATGTTATCGAATCGGAGGAACATTTAGTGTTCTATTTTTATGTCATACCATTTTTTCTGCTCAATTTCTTTTATAGCGTAACCAATGAATCTCCATTTAACCACAAATGGGTTATTCCAATGATCGTGGAATTCTTTGATAGT
>OU015496.1:18132023-18212023 GCA_907164885.2 Dolomedes plantarius
AATTATTGAATATGAAATAATTGTAATTTGAATACATAACAACAGATAATATCAAAATTTAAGAGCTTAATACTTATAAAGAAAATATTAAGTTGTTCATCTTTTACTTTTCATTTAAAATTTTCAAATAAAGTTACACTTCGTGAATTTAATGGAGAAATACTTTTATGTACGTAATTTATTTATTATTTTTTTTAATTATTATTTGAAGAAATAATATATAAGATTCGAAAAGAAGTTCCATCTGATTGGTTGAGAGCTGTACGGTCGACTTTTGTTAAACAAAGGCTAATTAGACCGGGAATTACAGTTTATAGCCAGTTCGGATGGTTGCAAACATCAATGCCGAAGTTAGGACTCAACCCTATGCCCCATTCTGTCATCGCGTTGGTCAATTCTATAGTATTCTGAATGATGCAATAAGAAACGGGTTATTTAATTTCTTCTTTCAGATGCCATTTAATTTTTATCATATTCATCCATTCCAATCAGATGTGATATAATTATTGTGGAAATGAAGAAAGTCTACAATGAAAATTAAAAATGTGAGTGGATGCATGATTTTCTCTACGGTTCAACGAAATTAACGAATATTTTAAGGAAATATCCACAAAGTCCGTTAAGCAGTTCCGTAAGTCGGACCCCAAAATCCATAATCTGGGCGATGGCCGAATGGCTACAGCGTTAGCATTTGGGACCGGAGTCTGTGGTTTCGAGTCCCACTCCTGACATGGACGTTTCTAGATATTCGGAATCGGTCTTAAGGCTGCTGTGCCTTTTATATATATATGCAGTGGTACCTCGACTTACGAGTTTAATTCGTTTCCATGGCTTAGCTCGTAACTCGAAATACTCGTATCTCGAATCAATTTTCCCAATTGAAATGAATGGAAATGACATTAATTTGTTCCGGGCTCACCCAAAACAGCGCAATTTTTTTGTTACATGTTTTTAAATAAGAAAAACGGGCTTATAAATGACGAACATTGTATAAAAACGCAATATAATAGAATGTACTGCAATAAATTTCTTTTATTAAGTGTAATTTGCAACATTTACCTTGGAGATCAGACTTGAAGATGCTGATGGAAGAGGAGGAGAAAGGTTGTACTGGAAAATTAAATCTTATTCATTGATTTTTAATCTTTTCGCCCCGCTTTCCTGCCTTTCGCTTTTATTACCAGCTACTCTCTTAAAAAGTAGACGAGTGATATACGGAAGCTGGGCGATTGTTGCATCGTTCACTGTGGCTCTAATGTCCAGATTCTTCTTTCTGAGAATCCAAAGAACGTTTTCTCAGAATCCAATCTCTCGCTTTAAGACTGGATAGTAGTCTCAGAATAATATTATACCATTGTATAATAATTGTACATAAAGGTTGTAAATATTATATGCTTCTTGTGTTCGCATTTGATAAGCACGTAACATGCCATTCGCTGCTCAACTCGCGGTGAGATATCTGAAGTTTGCTCGTAACCCGAATTTTAGCTCGTAACTCGAAACAAAAAGTCTACCGAGAGAATGCTCATATCTCGAAAAACTCGTAAGTCGAGGTACCACTATATATATATATATATATATATATATATATATATATATATATATATATATATATATAGGTGGTTATCAAAATAATGGAAACACATCAATATTAGTGGTGTTTATGGAAGTGCTTCGTATTTCTTAAAAAACAAGTTTAGGGACCAATATTTTTTATAGAATATAGTGAATACATTATTCTAATTTAAAGTAGCAGAAATGAAACTATGGATATCAGGCTCTTTGAGGGATAGCGTAAGATGTCAAATCTTGTAGACTGTGCAGAAGGGCAAATTGTTGAAGCGCGTTTAATTGGAGTATCTGTTACAACAGTCCCTATGGGTTTAGATGTTTACCGAGCTATGATATCGGAAGTCATGATGGCATGCAGAATTCATGGAAAGACATCCTCTGTGAAACAGAATAGTGGACGAAAGCGAAAGCTAAGTGAAAGAGACTGACGGGTGTTGAAGCGGACTGTGAATCAAAAAAGAAGACAACTGCAGCCAAAGTGACCGTAGAGATCCATCTTAATCTGCAGGCTCCAGTACCAGTCATTACACGCAAGATAAAATTTCAAACAAAAAAAAAACGGCAGAGTAGCAATTCCCAAGCCACTTGTAACAGATGTGAAAACAAACCGTCCACTACAGTGGTTCCACGAGCACAAATCCTGGTCGAGTGATACGTTGAAATATGACATTTGGTTAGACAAATCATTGTTCACTTTGTTCCCTGCAACAGAAGTGCGTATGTCTGAAGAACACCTACACAAGCGTAATTATCATGCTTGTCTCATGCCAGCTGTCAAACATGGAGAGGAAATTTCATAGGATTTCGGCGGCCATCTCATGGTTTTCAAAACTAATGTATTGTAACCCCGAAAGGGAGATTTATTGGGAAGGACTATGTCGAACTTTTAGCCGACCAGATCCATTCTATGGTGCAAAAATTGTTTCCTGCAGGAGATGGCGTTCTCCATGATGATAACGCTCCAATCCATACAGCTAGGCGTGTCAGGTCGTGGTTTGAGGAACATAAAGACCAAGTCAAACACCTTATCTGGCCAGCGCAGTCCCTAAACCTCAATATCATTGAACTGCTGTGGTCTGTTTTAAGTAACAGAGTCAGGTATCAATATCCAGCAACAACATCTCTACAGGAACATTGACAATTTATCCCTAAAGAATGGAACAATATTCCCTTAACCACTATTCATGACTTGCATAATTCACTTCCTTAGTAAATTCAGGTGGTATTAAATGCCATAGATGGTCCTATGACATATTAATAAAGAATTTCATGTATATATATATACTTATACACTGAAGTGCCACTGAATTAGGGATAGCAAAGCCTATGCAAATTGTGTAGCGCTGCGCATCATGTATGCGCAAGTGAGGGCGCTGTGGTAACTGCATATATAGCGCGTAATATGGTTGTTCTGAATTAGTTGTTGGAATTGCAAGTATGGGTAAACTGCCTGATTTAGACGCCTTCGATAGCGGACAAATCGTAGGTAAGCAACGCATGGGCCATTCAATTTCCGAAATCGTCAGACAGCTAAGATTTTCAAGGTCGACAGTGTCAAGAGTATACCAAGAATACATGGATGGTGGAAAAAAAAAACAAGCGATCGGGCAAACTGCAAAGGACAATTAGCCTTGACAGTGCGTGGTGAGAGACGGCTCAGGCGTATTGTACGTAGCCAGCGAAGCCAAACATTAGCTCAAATTACCACCCAGTTAAATGACGGTGCCAGTCGTACAGTCAGTAAACGGACTCTGCAACGCTTGCTTCACCGTATGGGTTTCGGGAGCCGTCGACCTACGAGAGTACCATTGCTCTATACTCGCCATCGGGCTGCACGTCTTGCCTTGGCAAGAGAGCACAAAGACTGGAGTGTAGAGGACTGGAAACGAGTAGCATGGAGTGATGAGTCTCGATTCCGACTACTTAACGCCGACGGGAGGCTGAGAATATGGCGTCAGGCTCGTGAAGCCATGGATCCTGCATGCCTGGCTGGAACTGTACAAGGGCATGGTGGCTCAATCGTGGTCAGGGGTTCTTTTCGTACCACAGTTTGGGATCTTTGGTGCGTGTACCAACCTCCCTCAATGCAATTCCGTAAGTAGAGTTGCTGGGTGATCACCTCCATCCGTTTATGCTGTTCTGTTATCCGCACGGTAATGGAGTTTTCCAGCAAGACAACTGTACCTCTCACAAGTCCCGGTTGGCTACTGGCTGGTTGGATGAGCATTCCTCTGACTTCTCTGTCATGAATTGGCCACCTAGAATCCCGGACTTAAATCCTTTTGAGCATCTTTGTGATGTTTTGGAACAAGGCGTGAAAGGCCATCACACAGCACCAAAGAACCTTACTGAATTATGGACAGCTTTAGCCAATATTTGGCAAGCCATTCCCGTGGAACGTTTCCAGAAACTTGTTGAATCTATGCCTCGTTCGTGTGGCAGCCGTTATCAAGGCCAGAGGAGGCCCAACTCGTTACTAGGTAGGTATCCCTAATTCAGTGTATATATATATATATATATATATATATATATATATATATATATATATATATATATATATATATATATATATATATATATATACATATACATGTATATATATATATACACACACACACACACACACATATATATATATATATAGATTGTGAATTGAACATTTTCTTGCAGATTTGAAGTCATAATCAATTAATTCCAGTTTTTATTTATTCATGCATTTGCTATGTAGTTAAATGCACACATACACTCACGTATAATTTATATTCATACGTGTGTCAGCATGTTTATGGGATGAAGTTGCCATTGCCCCTGACGCTGATTTATGGAATTTTAAAACTGAATACTAGCATTTCTATGTCTGCAAATTGTGGGGCTTTCTCCACGTGCATTTGACATGAAAGGCAAATATAATATCTGTATCTATGTCGTTACCGTTTTCAAGTCCTTCCTTCTTCTCTTAATCCATCACACCTGTATTGAGTTTTTATAGTTTATTGATAAACTGGCTTACAATATAAAACTATTCAGATCGTGAAAATTAAATGAACAAATGTTATACTAACCTTCTAGTCCTAAACATTTCTTTTATTGTATTTTTTCTTTTTTTAGTATGGGGGGGGGGGGCTTTTTCGATCTTACTGCAATTTATTTGGGTCATCTTATAAGCAATATATAATACTTAGGATATAGCGTGCAAATAACAGAAACAGTGTATTCCAGCAAACATGAATTTATTCACATTTTAAATCTATTTCGGGAAGTGTCCGTTGCGTTATTTTATTTTTCCTGCATGGCTCAGTCAGTAATGCATTTCCCCTTGCAAATGCCTCCATGTAATTTATTCCTCTTCAAAGCCGAGTTCATTCCGGGTCCACATAGCAAAATACAACAAACCGTCCAGCAAATCTTACTCTCTCACAACTGCTCCCGATACACTGCATGATATATCATGTGACCACTAATGGCTGACGCAAAGCACAGCTTTAAATCTTCCCTTGTTTCCTTTCCCTTTAAAAGAAAGGAATTCTGTAATGAAAGTTGTGTGCCGTGTACGATGTGATGTAAGCCATAATGAGGTGATGCCACGAACCAAGGGCACTCCATAGTTAAAGGAATGGAAATAATAAAAAAAAAAACTAACGAAAATGCTGGCATCTTCTAATTAGGATGGGTAGAGTGGGACAGGTGTTGAAATTCTTAGCAAAGACGTGAGACGGTGGCTTACAAATTCCTATTATTAGAAGACTAAAAACGGGTGCAGAGGTGGCGGTGGGTTTTATTAATGTATTTTTAAGGCACAATCTGTGCTTGTTAAGGGAAAGAATACAGGTCTCTTGAAATTGGTTCTCGCAAGCTACTTGAGGTTGCGTGAAACGAAAGTTACGAAAGAACTTAAAAAAACGACACAAAAATAAAAATTGTTCTTATTATTAAGAGACAGAAATATTCGTTAAGGAGACATTAGAGATGCACGAAATCAAAAGTAAAAATTAAAGTGATGTCCCGAAAAGGTACATTTTTAATTAATAAAAATTGTGATAAATGCGACATTTCTATTTTAATTTTTGCAGACTTAATTGAATTGCTTCCAACTTCAGCCTACGATATGGACATATTCAGAGATATTACACTAGGTTACATGCTTAAATATATGAACACGCAAGCATATGTCTGTTATGTGTTTATAATTGTTGTAGTAAATATCAATTCAAACTGAAAACGAATAATGGTACGAATAAAGTACAAATTATTCAACAGAGTATCAGCGATAAGCTTATATTTACGGATACGTAATTTTCGTATTTACGAATTAGATGCAAATAAATGTGAAATTTGCCGATATGAGCGAATAAATCCGAAAATTATTTTTTGTACTACTTTCCGACTAAAACTCGGTGATAAATGGCTTTTAAGCGAAATTTGGTAAAAATAGCAATAATTTATTAACATAATCGATTATCTAAGAATATCCACGGTCTTTTTATTGGGAAATATCACGCTCGAAATTTGCTTATTACTTATTGCTAAAGACTTAAGGAAGAGAATGTAGACACTACTACAAAGTTAGCTAAGAATTACTAAGAATTACTAAGTTAGCTAAGTTTCAACTAAGAATTTTGATACTTACCTAACCAAGTACGTAAAATTGTAATTTTTTTGAATAAATGCGAAATTCTTGAATTTATATATATATATATATATATATATATATATATATATATATATATATATATATATATATATATATATATATATATATATATATATATATATATATATATATATATGACATGTTTCGTATCCATTTCTTTATTAATTAAGGACAATCGTGGTCCGAATTATTAGATGAGATGACAGAGATCGCTTAAATTCATTTATTTTCATTATTACTATCAGAGCTCCAACATAATTATGCAACCACTCCACCCAGGTTCTCTATCAAAACATACGTCTTCTCTACATCTGATCTCTGTGCCGACTGACTAGCTTTTCTTTGTTAAAATCCCGCCCAATCTTTCCGCTGATTCATCATGGAATGTTCTCCACATTTCTCTTATGTAACTCTTTATGTAACTTGCTCCTGCCGAAAAATATATCTTTTCTGAACAGCACCCGTCTAGTGCAGACCCCTATTGCTATTTTTTGCTATTAACAACCCTTCTTCTTTTATGGCGAACTTTCGTGAGTTAATAATTTTTGGTTATAAATTCCCCTTTTTCCCTAACAAAAGCCCCCCTATATTTTAGTTTTATGTTTTTCCTTAGATATATGTATATATATATATATATATTCATTCATGGGCCCATATTCTTGGGATACATGCTATCACATCCCGTAAGGTTAATTAGGTATAGGATGTTCTTAGGGTATTCACGCCTTTGTCATTTCAACAAGAACCATAAGAGACGTCAAATTATGCTTATTTCGTAATACTTTTGTTTGTTAGCCTAGTACAGAAAGGGTGTGCACCTGTTTGACTTCCACGACATGAGAATGACCTAAGTTCATGCGTGACTACAATTGTACCAGTTTAGTAACCGCGAATAGCCTGGAGCAGAGAAGATGACCCCACAGTATCGAGCTCACGAATTCTGCAGTAGTTCAGCTTTTATAGTTCCGATGATAATCCAGTCCACAATAATTTTTAGAATTTTTACTTTATTTTCACGTAAAACTTATCTGAAATATTTATGCTCGTACAATAATAACTCAACGTAAAAGAACTGCGCCTGATTATTGCGAAAAATTATTCACGGCAATGATTTCGTTTGTGTTATTGATAAATGCTATCATCATCACCTCGGAACTCAATTACAAAGAGTAACTACCATAATTCCCACTTTAATTATTGAATGGAGCTTTATAAAGGACATAATATTTCAAAAGCTTGAGATATAGTCACAAAAATGTCCTAAATATGTATAAAAACGTGGCTGAATTTAATAAAATACTTTCCTTCTGCTTATGTGATAATTATGACGATATTAATGATTTACCTGTGATCAGGATAAAAAAAAACCTGTGTAAACGAGGAACATTCACATTAGATTAGGATCAATCAAACTGAGTTTTAAAATATTCTAAACACACTGAAATATCTTAGAATGTTGTTATGGAAATATATAGTTTTAAAAAATATGTTCCCTAATCAATTTTTTAAAAACTCGTCCTAGGAAATAATGCGTTTTGATTTAAGAAGTTCAAGAGCATAAATATGAGGTATTATCCTTTTTATTTTGTAAAATAATGTTCTGTAAGTATAAATAATTAATTTAACATTAGTCAGTTAGTTATTTTCCCGTTTTTTTCAAATTTACAACAATGTTGTACATTGTCTACAAATGATATTTAAGTCGATATCCTCCAGCGCAGTAATTAAAATCAAAGTAAGAGTGAACATCTCATACTGTTCAACAACATTCTATCTGATATGTAATTTGTTTCTTCATTCGATGTTCTATTTTTGTTCGCTTACGTAAATGTACCTCCATAAGGCCATAAGAACATCTTACTAAAAGAATTCTTTTTCTCGCAACTCTTCCTATTTCCTTTTCCTTCCTAGCATCACTTTGGTTCTTTTTAGTTTTATTTATCAAGGCATTCCTTTGCTCTTATTCAGATAGTATACTTTATTTGCATTTTTTAAATTGAACTATATTAAAATTCTAGCAAATCATTTTCTCTCATTTTACAGCGGTGCTGAACGCCTTTTTTTTTAACTATTCCTTTTTTCTTTCGAAACCTTGTCAGGTTTTTTTTTCTCCTTTCTAAGTGATGAATTACGTCAAGTGTAACATCTGTTTAAATATAATTGAACGGCATGCCCTAAACAAACAAGTGTTACATACAGGCATGTTGTTTTACTTAGCTAAATAGGCCGAAAGAATGCAACATAATGTATTATATAAGACGTGCTGACTTAAAAGAAATAGGATATTAAACTTAGGCAGTCTACCCAGAACTTTACGGTCGTATTTGCAACTTGAGTCTTTCGATAAATGGCGCAAGTGTTGGAAGAGACTGATAAGTAGTTAATAGCCATGGGGAAATATGCGGTTTTGACCAGTCGCATCGGGGTTTTACGTTCCATACTAATGGTATGTCAGCTAACATATAATTTCGTTCAAAATTAAAAGCAGCTGTAAAATAATAACGTAACACTTTTTTTTAAATTCCAATTTGTATTCATCTTTTTTTCGCTTAGACTTCATCGTAATTGACGTATCATACTAAGAATCTCAAAAATAGAAAATTCTTAGTTATTCATAACTTTTCATAACTACAACTTTTGAGTTTTTTATACTTCTTTTGTTAAGGGGATAGTGGACATTACAAAGCGATTTTTGAAACATTTTCCATAGAGATATGAAATTTTGCATGAATATTCATTAAAGTATAACTAGATTAAACACCTTATAAAATTTTATAAATAGTAATTATTTTATTTTATTTTCTAAAAATATGAAATGTAAAAACCCATGAGAACAATCTGTACCACTTCTAAAAGTCATGCTTGAATTGAAATTTCGAGATAAGGCAATATTTCAGACTTAGAGAGAACAAATTTAAAAAGAAGAATAAACTCAAAGTTGGACAAATTATTCAATATGTAAGAACGTCAAAATGTTAGATTTCATTTTATTTATATGCTTTTAGGTAATCCCAAAACACAACCTATAGTTTATAAATCTGGTTAGGATTTCTGTAGAAGCAATTTGTCTAATCAGCATTTCCTGTTTTATCTGCTTCTAAGCTTGCAGTTTTCCCTAATTAGTTTAGTTTATATTTCAATTTATATACAGCATATAAATAAATAAATAAATAAATAAATATATATATATATATATATATAAATAAATAAATATATATATGAAACATGTTGATGCTTTAAGTCGTAACCCCATTCTTGAAATTACCTCAAATGATATCACTCAAAAGGTGAAAAATGCCGAAGATCAGGATGAATTTATATCTCAAATTAAATCTATGCTTGAATCTACACATTCCGATGAACTTTTTGTTAAAAACGGAATTCTTTATAAACTTCATCAGGATGCCGAACTCTTAGTAGTCCCACAAATGATGCAGAAAAAAATAGTGCTAAACGCCCATTCACAAGCTCATTTTGCTTCACAAAAAACCGAATTAATTGTTTCTCGTGAATTTTTCATCCCTCAACTTAAGAAATTAGTTCAAGAAATTATTTCGAATTGTGTTCCTTGCATTTTGTCCTCCCGAAAATCTGGAAAACAGGAAGGATTACTTCACCCCATTCCAAAAGGTGATGCACCCCTTGAATGTTACCATTGCGACTTTTTAGGACCTTTACCATCGACAAAAAAAAGGTTATAAGTACCTTTTTACAGTAGTTGATGTCTGTTCAAAATTTGTATGGATCTATCCCGTGAAGTCCACCTCTACGAAAGATGCCTTAGACAAATTATCCTTGCAACAAACTGCATTTGACAACCCTTCGAAAATCATTACAAACAAAGGTAGCGCATTCACATCTTCAGAATTTCAAAATTACTGCCAAGAGCAGTCAATTGAACACATTTCAATAACAACAGGTGTACCACGTGGCAACGGTCAGGTTGAGCGCATTCGTGGTACCATTATTATTCCCGTTTTAACAAAGTTAGCTATAGATGAACCTGGCAAATGGTTTAATACGTCCTAAGAATGCAACGTATCTTAAATAGTACCACCACACACAGTAAAAAATTCACACCTTTTCAACTTCTAATTGGTGTTAAAATGAAACAAGAAGATCTACAGATTAAGCAACTTCTTGACGAGGAACACCACCAAAGAATTATTGATGACAAAGAAGCGTTACGTAGTGAAGCTAAACGAAATATCCTCCGTTTACAGGAAGAAAATATACGACAATATAACAAAAGGCGTAAACCAGCTTGCAAATACAAGATAGGTGGCAAAGTGGCAATACAACGAACTCAATTTGGAACTGGACTAAAGCTCCGACCAAAGTTCTTCGGACCATACGAGATCACAAACATCAACCCCAACGATCGTTATGAAGTTCGAAACTTAGAACATCACGAAGGTCTAACTATAACGTCAACTGCAGCAAATAAAATGAAACAGTGGTGCAGAAACTGAACACACAAACCAATGTGATGAACATTGCTTTGTTTGTTTTTTTTGAATTTTTTCCTTTTTCTGCTTGTTTTTCTTTATCTTTTCAGCCTTATTGTTTACTCCAACCCAGCCGCGGACGTCTGGAACTTCAGAACGGCCGTGTAGTTGGCAACACCACTGAACTACTACTTCAACTTCCAATCCTTACTACTCCGGCGCGAAGGACTTCGCGCGCCAACATCATTATGGACTGTGAAAGAACTCTAAGCGGATGTGTTGTTCCGCAAGCTCCCAATGTTTAGCTTTTTTATCCTTTTTTTTAATTTTTATTTCATTCTAAGTGTTAGTCCTATCATGTAAAGATTCTTTCATTAACTATTTAAAATGATTTAACTTTTAATTATTCCCTTCTAATGGATGGAGTTACGCTCCATCCCATATATATATATATATATATATATATATATATATATATATATATATATATATATATATATATATATATATATATATATATATATATACATATATACATATATATATATATATATATATATATATATATATATATATATATATATATATATATATATATATATATATATATATACAGTCGGACCTCTATTTTACGAACCTCTATTTTGCGAATTTCTCTATTTTGCGAACTTTTCCTTGGAACCAAGAACATTTTGTGAATTTCTTCGTAAAATAACCTCGAAATAGCGAAGTGCATTCTCTATTTAACGAACTTTTTCTTGTGATCCAATATTATTTTTTCTCCATATTTCTCAAAATATTTCTGAACATTTCAAACTTATTCTATCTTTTAACACATTTAACACATTAACTTTCTTTTAACACATTCCGAAGCGGATTGCAGTTTGAAGAAAATACACCTGAAAGGGTTTTCGGTGACATTGCAAAGATGAGAAAAGTATTATGAGAGAAATCACTTTTTCAAAAAAAAAAACTCAGACAAAATTAACAGACTTTATCAGTAATTAAATTATTTAATTTTTAAGGACGCATGTGGTAATGTATGCTTAAAATTACTTCTTATAATAAATGCGATAATGTCATTAAAATTCCTTAATTTTAATATAATTTTTAAAATTGAAAATACAGTGTATTCCTGGAAAATGTTTTGTTTTATTCTTGTTTTCCTTGCAGATTTCTGTTTGATGGGTAAGATATGTAAAACAAATAGACATTAATTTACAAAATAAAGGTGTGATCAATTACTTTTATTAATAATATTTAGTGTTTATGAATTTAAAATATGTATTGTTAGTTTAAAGTATTTTAAAAGGTGAATCTTTAATTAGCGAATTTTCCATATAACGAACTTTTTTTCGGGATTTAGCAACTTCGTTAAATAGAGGTCCGACTGTATAAAATTATATATATATATATATATATATATATATATATTGTTTTGCCAAAAATACGAACGTTACCTTTTTTTATTCTTAAAAAAAACTAATGCTCTGTATTTATCTCAAGCAATTAAACCTTGCTTGATCTGTCACGATATATTTTTTTTCTTTCCAGCATTCGTGTCAATGTAACTTTCTTTTCAAACAAACCTTGGTCATGCATTCTGAAAAATTAGTACCGAACGGGAAAGCAATACTTAACAGATTATTTTGGGAAACGCACATAGCAACGACCCGATAATCATTTATTTCATACTTAACAATCCTCGAAGTTAGCGCTTAAAACAATGACTCCGGCCTCACAGATAATCAGCAAATTCCCGCCATGTGAGAATGAAGATTATCCATGAAGAAACTGATTCACTTTAATAGAGCTCCAAACTCCTTTAATTCCCATCTCTACGTTTAGCTGTCGCAGAGACACAGAAAACGTGTGGGTTTGATTTGGTGTCCGTTTCGTGATAGGAATCAGACACGCTGCAATGACGGTGCAATTATCTCTTTCTGAATGCGGTGAAATGCCCGACTGTGAGTGCCAAGGTTGGGATCCCGCAATGTAAAGAAGGAATCACTTGGCACGTTATTTTTTTCCCTTCAGGGTAAATGGACCTCACGCGATTTACCGGGACTAAGGGAATGAAAATAACATAATTACAAGATAAAAAAAACGTTTTATATACCATGTTTTTAAATTTTCTGTTGAATCATATAAACTTGACAATTCTATGTATTAATAAATACTTTTTTTAATTTTTTTGGATGAATTATCCCATCCACTTGAAAGAAAATGAAGTTAATTGGAAGTTAACTTGCCTTTGACTTTATTTCCCTTTCCGACCAATAGATGGCTGCAACAGTCTACAAAACAAAATTGACTGAAAATAACTGAAAATTAATTTAATTCTGCTTAAAGATGGCTAAAAGTATTTAAAATATGTAATGTCATCGTGTTCTGAGCTATTCTTAAAGTTTCAAATGTCTAGCTGGTCGGGAAGTTACTTAAAAATCGATTGCAAGATTTGTACTAGACAAACACACAAACAAACACACACACAAACACACAAGAAAGCAAGTTAATAATAACATGGTAGTAAAATAGTTACAATGTAATGAATATATACTGTTCATAAGGGCAAAACCTAAAGTAATTGAGTTTTGTTTTTCATTGTCTCATGGTGCATTATTTTTTATTACCATGTTTTTATTAACTCGCTTTCTTGTTTGCTTGTGTGTGTGTTTGTCCAGTACAAATCTTGCAATCGATTTTTAACTAACTTCCCGACTAGCTAGACATTTGAAACTTTTAGAATAGCCCAGAACACGATGACAATGCATTCGTTTAATACTTTTAGCCGAAAAAAATCCGCGAGGTGGCGCTTCGATCGAATTCAATGCTTGCACTTTTGCGTAACGTCGTTTGACGATTTTGAAAACATAATACATGTGAATTTAGTTTGTTTACAAAAATGTTGTGCTAAAAATTTAAAATAATTATAAAAATTAAAGTTTATAAAGTCTGTGGATAGTGGAAACGACTAAAAAGTGATTAAAATTAAATAAAAGAGAGTGAAAAAGAATAATTAAGTGAAGGTTTGCTCAATTAAGAGAGAATTGTCAAGTTTATATGATTCAACAGAAAATTTAAAAACGTGGTATATAAAAAGTTCTTTTTATCTTGTAATTATTAAGTAGTGCTTGCTGGATAGGAGAAGCGTAGGGTGAAATTTCCTGCTGCAATTGTTACTAGGTATCAAATTATAAACTTTTGGATAAAATCTATAATGCTAATACGACTTAAAAAATACTAGTTGGTAACCGTCAAAACATGACGGCTGGATTAGGAAATAAATGTACTAATACACAAATTATACATCATTGCCAAATGTTAAAAATCATAATATTAAGGTGACTGCCGACGTTGAAAATGCCATTTTTTGACTATTTTGGTCAATTTTATTTTTTGCAAGAATCGTGTAGTTCAATCTTTTCTCTTTTCAAAACCGTTTTTATTTTCATTCTACATCAATTAGACGCAGAGTTATGGCTATTTTAAAAAAACATCGTCTGATACAAAATTGAAGAGACAAACAACTAAATGCGTTTTTCGCAGAATTTAGTTTTTTAGCACAAATATCTACCGTTATCATGATATCTCACATAATAATGCATATAATTTGATAAAGTTTTCAGTAAATGTTTTAGATGCTATCGTTAATGAAAAGACGCACAATAATTGATGTATAATAAATAGTTTTTTGTTTGGGGATTTTTTTATAAGGAAAAGAATGACAAATTGGGGAAAATTTTCATATTGGAACATAAAATTGTCTGTATTATTTTCGCATTTTAAAATTTCTCTTAGATTGTGGGTCATTTTGAAGATAACTGTCATATGTATCATGTGTGAGAAGGAAATTTAAATTGTAGCGTTAGAATTTTGTGCAGAGTGTTAGGCGTTTTAGCTAAATTTCATTAAAAATTACTTCAAATTGACCAATTTATAAAAAAGTATGGTATTTAAAGGCAAGTTTTTAAATTTTTTTATTTTGAAATGCTATTTTATCACAAAAGACCAATAAATCCTCAAAAAAACAATTTTTAAAAAAAATTGGCTCCGAACGTAGGCAGTCACCTTAAGAATAAAGAAATACACTTTAAAAAATTACTATTGAATCCAATAAAAAGAAATAGGGTGACGTAATAGCGCGAAATAAACAATTTCCTGGTTTTAATTCTATAAAACTGAATTAAAAATAAAAATGGCAGAGAGAGAGCCAGAGAGATTCCTCGAAATAAACAAATTAACGTGTTTAGGCGGCCTCATTCTTAGTGAGTATCAAAATTCAGATTTAAACGTCACTGAGCATGCGCAGAAATTAATTTTTTAATTGTAAATTATCGCTCATCAATAGAAATTGCAGTTGCAAAAACCAAATTTGAGACATCTGTAGATTGAAATATTTCGTTTAAAGCCAAAATGAAGTAAATTGTGCAGTAGTTTTCTCTCACGGACTGCCCAGAAAAGCAGCTTCGAAAACTTAAATATATAGATTTAATCAGAAAATTAAAATTGTTCATAGCTTCCAGCTTTAGTTATGTTACCTGAAAAGTTGTTTGTTTCAAAAGATAAACTATTTTTTGCAAACTGAAAGAAGTAAGTTCTGTGATGAATTTCAGTCGTGATAAAAAAAAAAATAAATAAATAACGTTATCACTGTTTGATTAGTTTTTTACAGAAAGTTTTCGTTTATCTTACTTACAATGTTAAAAAAGTTCGGTGGAAAGTAATCAAGGATGAGGTTTTTACAGAATAAGGTATTACATTTTGTTTAATTGGTTTCAATGTCCGTTTTCAAGGTATGGGAATCTGAGTTTTAATTCCCGGCTTAAGGCAATAATGGTACCTTTCTTTAGAAAAGAAAAATGATACTCAGCTATGCAAACATATGCGATAAGTCGATAAGATGGTGGAAGAAAAACTTTTAAAAATCGTCGGAAGAAGGTAAAATTTCACAATTTATGTCCTATTCCCTTGGTCGAAAGTATGATGTCAATCTAGTGATTACAATTTAGACGTCATCGCTACACAATTTTAATTTTTTCTGATGAACCGTCACCAGATCTTGGAGAACCGAGGTTGAAAATCTAGAAATGATATCGTTATAGTGGTACTTAATTACTGATTACTTAAGTACAGAAAATTCATAGACAGTGAGTAATTATATGATAACTCGAAGATTCGAGGTTCGGGATCATGCTCTAATTTCGTTACAGTGCAACTTGATCTTACGAAAATTAACCATGATGGACAGAAATCAAATGTACAAAGTGCGCCCATAAAGTAACCGGACAATGTTTTATAAATAAGAAAAATGTTACTCACCATCAAATAAATTTATCGCCTTCAAAATAATCGCCAAAGGAGTCTATACAATTTTTCCAACGTTTCTTCAAGTCATCGAAACACTGTTTATAGGCGTTGAAACTAACCGTTCGCAAAATACGCGTAATATTTGATTTAATATCCGAGACGTTTTCAAATCTCTGTCCTGTCATGGCCATCTTAAGCTTCGGGAAAAGGAAAAAATCAGCTGGCGATATGTCGGGAGAATATGGCATGTGATTTATCACTCTAATTGAATGCTTAATTTGTACAAAAATTGCTGTTTAGGGCCTAGTATTATTGTGTAAAATAAACCATAGCCCAGACTCAAACAGTTCTTTCCTAACTCGCCTTATCCTGTTTCTTGATCGAAAAAGCACCTCCTTGTTAAAATACTGATTAATTGTTTGATTTTCACGAACAAATTCGTGGTGAATAAGTCTTTCTGTAAACCAAAAATGCAAAATCCATGAAAGGACAGAGATTTGAAAACGTATCGGAAATTAAATCAATTGTTACGTTTATTTTGCGAACGGTTAGTTCCAACGCCTATAAACAGTGTTTCGATGACTTGAAGAAACGTTGGAAAAATTGTATAGATTCATTTGGCGATTATTTTGAAGGAGATAAATTTATTTGAAGGCGAGTAATATTTTTCTTATTTATAAAAAAATGTCCGGTTACTTTATGGGTGCACCTTTTATGATAAGCTGATGGTGCAAGAAAAATATTTCAGATTCTTGGGAGGAAAATAGAAATCTATCCTTAATATCCTATGCCTGTGATCAAAGAAAAAGGAAGGGGATTGAAATAGAGTGATAAAAATTAACACCACTTTAACGGGAGGATTTTACAAATTAAACATCCAACGTCCAAAAAGGAAAATAGGAGGTTCAGACACTAATGTTAAAATACAATTATGGTACTCGATCTCTCAAAATAAACAATGGTAGAGCACCATTATGAACCGAGGAGTAAAGTTGGCGATGAAAGAAAATAACAGAATCATCGGAAGAAGGTACTTATGTACCGCCAATATACTATATCTTTGGTCAATAGAAAGAAGGGGTGAAATGTGAAACTAGGAATCGAAAATAAGATCTGAACCTTAGCATATTTTAATTGGTAGATCGCTCGCCTTGAGATAATGAACCTTATGTGAATCTATGACAAGTTAATGATGAAAGGAAAAATTCAGAATAGCGCAAAGAAAACTTAAATTTTCGGCCAATATCCAATGCCTTTGGTCTAAACCAGAGGTTCCCAACCTTTTTATAGTACGTATCTGTACGTTGTAAACAATTTGATGACGTACCGGTAGGCCAAAAATTTGAAATGGGGAATAAAATGCAATGGAGAAAAAAATAAATTAGGATATGTAAAAAATCATTTTAAATACGTTTCCTGAGTTTAATACACTTACCTTAACAGCTTCTTAATATTTATTAATAATGCATTTACTATTGATTAATAATATGCAATTAATTTAAAGATGTTTGAAAGACAAAACACGATTTTTAGTAGAACTCAGACACAGTTATAATTCGAACGGCGAGTGCCAAATTTTTATGGGGCTGTCATAGATAACACATTCAGGTGTAGACGACGCCTTTTGAGATTAGGTAAATCCCAATAAAGTATTACAACACAAACAATGGATAAGAAATTCCAAACTAAAATATTAAAACGTATGGATTATTAGTTATTATAGTATTTTTTTCTTTTTTCGTAATACAGATTTTTAATAGATTTTTGTTTTAAATTGTAAAATCTTTTGCGTACCGGTAGCTGCTTGTCCGCGTACCAGTACTGGTACGCGTACCCAAGGTTGGTAACCACTGGTCTAAACGAAAAGGAAATGGGGTGAATGAAAACGAAAGTTCAACTCATTCAAACGAAAATAAAATGGAGTGAGAGAGATCTGAAACCATAATCAAAAAATGAAATCTATATCTCGAGTTTTATCCTTGTTAAAAGGGTTCATCTCGTGATCAGAAAATTTTGAATTTTAGCCACCTTTCTGGATAAAAAAATCATAAGTTATCTCCTAATATTAAGCTAAGACCTAAATTCACCCTAGTAACCAAATGAAGTTATAAATTCTGAATTTATTTTTACGTGTAAAAATTTTACACGAAAAAAAATTAGTTTAAAAGCCCATTAAGCCCCTTTTCTGCTAAGCCTTCAAATATTTTTATTACTAAATGAAACTTAACTTTAAAAGTCATGTATATAATTTTATATTGATTTTTAATATACATTTATTTGCCTCCATATCTAGAGACTTGAAAGTTTTCATGAACTGATAAGGCAATACTGGTATATATGCGCTGCTTGATAAAATAGCGCATTTTCAACAAGAAGGGGCATGAAAACAATCACTCGAGTTTTATAAATTTCGGATTAATCGTCACGTTATAAAAAGTAGAAAGTAAGTTCTCATGTATTTTGTATTTGAGGCTCACGTTTTCCAAAAGTAACCTATACTTCTTAATTCCTGATATGGTTCAGCATTTAAATTAGATTAAAACATTTTTCGTTGTGAAGGCATGCTTCTCTTTCAATAATATATATATTTTAATTAAGGTTGAAAGCACATTTAATTAGGAATGCAGAGTGGTGTTTTGAAGATGAATTAACATCCATTCGCTATTTACTGCTTCCTTTAAAGCTTTAGAGATTACAGGTAACTGTAAAATAATTTCTATACTCCATGATGTTAAAAATTTATGACTGCATTCTATTTAGTAATAATTAATACGGGAAAAATTTACATAGTTAGTGTTCAGAAATTAAAAAAGCTGCTAATTAATGTTACACATTTAATCCACTTTTAACAATTTACTAATGATCAGAACATTAAAAACATTAGCCTCCGATATTTCCCTAGCATAATACTACTGAAGTCTTAATTTGAGCTTCACTACCAAATTATACCAACACATAAATAATAGTAGCGAATAATTTTCATAAAGTGCTAAATAATCGTGGGAAAACAAATGCATAATTTCTGGGTACACTTAAAGGATTACCCACGAGCTTTATAAATAGCTAACAATATTAGATAGCCGCTAAATATTTTTTGAGTACTTAATACTATTTCTGGCTGGAAGCTCAAAACTCAAGCAGTTTTCAGTACAAATGATATTAAGTTTCAATTGCATGATAGAAATGAACTTGGATAGATAAAACAGAAGAGCTGGAAACACTACCAGAGTCTTTGACAGATAGGGGTGTATTTGTAATACATTTGATATACCAATTCCATTGCCCCTTTTGTCTTCACGACGAAATTTCAAATAATGACTCAATTAATTCATAAATATACTAGCTGAATATCCGCACTTCGCTACGGAGTACATTCACATTAAATACAATGGTTAATGCATGCAATTAATGCCAAAAAATATATATTTATAATAAATACAAAGGTCAATGTATGCAATAAAGGCCAAAAAAATATATTTATAATAAATAGAATGGTCAATGTATGCAATTAATGCAAAAAAACAAAAAATATATATTTATAAAAAAATCGTAAAGGATATTTTTATAGACAAAATAATGTAGAAGAAAATATTCAAATTAAATCTAATATAATATACTAAAGGATATAGTACAGTTAATATAGTACAGTTTGAAGAACATTTCTTTTACTGCATTTTAATACTTTTCTTGCTTAGTGCACCCCTACACTATAAGAAAAATCGCCATGTAAAATTTAAACCCTTTAGGTCCAGCGGTTTGGTCTGTGCGTTATCTGTCAGTCAGTCAGTTACGGAACTGTTATACGTGTATAGATATTGGTAAATATTAAAGGATGCATAATAGTAGATATTGGGAGCAGCTTTTTGTTACTTTCATGAGATTATGATAATGATATTCAAAAAAGCACCAGTTTTGTATATTCAATCATTATTTATAACAAACTATATCCATTCATCTCTGCATAATAATTTATTCAACTAAGTTTTAGTGGGAATTTTCCACAACTATAAACTTTAATATTTTTATCATGTATAATATATTACTAGGTATGAATAAATAATAAAATGCTTTATTCAGAAATAAATTTATGAATGAAAAGAATATTAAATCTTTAACCTAGAACAGGGCTAATGTTCAGAAGTCAAATGCAATTTTAAAAGGATTTTAATCAATTTCAGACTTAAAATTGATTTTCTGAGAATTTGGCTATTGAGTGACTTTAAAATTAACTTCAAGATTCTAAACTCGTTCATAACAAGATTTCCGAAGATATGAATGCATTTTTAAATGCCAGGTGTATATCTATAAATTTAAATATAAAAACAAATCTTAAACTTGATAACACCAAATTAAACTGGAACTGCATGGTTAAAGAAAAATCTTTGGATAACTTTTTGTTTACACTTTTACTTTCGTTTTTATCTTTTGTTTAAACATAAAATTTCAGCTTAAACAATTATAGAAATTTGATAAAAATGTAAAATTCCCTCAAAAAATGAACTTTTTAAAAAAATCGAACTAAAAAAAATGAAAGATGTAGAATATAATTCGAAAAGTTTGTGTAACAAGTTGTTTTCAAAATAATTTATTTTCATCAAGAGGAAATTTACTTTGAAAGGTTTGTTAACATTAACATATATATATATATATACACAGTCGAACCTCCATATATCGAAGTAGCAAATTGGCGGAAAAAAATTCGATATATAGAAATTTCGATATACAGAATTGAGCTTAGTTTTATCATAATTCTCCTAAAAAAATTAAAGCTAATTTTCGTATACGAAACTCCATTTCTAATTTATATGCGAATCCCATTAAATGAAAGTTAATAACTAAAAAATGAATTAATATGAAAGATTTATTGAGTACTGCATACCTTTAAAAAAAACAATAATCCAGACAGTGGTTACAATGATCACAGTTACATTCTTTTTTAAAAAAACTACGAATATCTTGCTGAACAGTGAGTTTTGCGGAAAGTTCAAAGAAATGTTCGTATTTATTCAGTCCACTAAAAACTTAATCGGGGATATTTTCGGCGAATTGAAGTCCATGACATATTGTTTCAAATGCCAAAAATTGGGAGATTTTATTCTAAAGTGGAATAAAATCTCCCAATTTGTGTTGAAAAAAATTTCAATATATAGAGATTTTTTCGATATATAGAAACAATTTTTCTATGTAATGAACATGGAGATTTGCTAAGAGTTCGATAAACAGAAAATTTTGATATGTGGAAGTTCGATATATGGAGGTTCGACTGTATATATATATATATATATATATATATATATATATATATATATATATATATATATATATATATATATATATATATATATATATATATATATATATATATATATATATATATATATATATATGTATATGTATATGTATATATATATATATATATATATATATATATATATATATATATATATATATATATATATATATATATATATATATATATATATACTTTAATTGTAAGTTGCGCTTTGCGGTGTATGATTATATAAATACATATACCTTTAGTTTTTACAGATATGCATTAATTTCAGTAAATTATGTACACTATTAGCGAAAAGAATTTGAAATGTATTAGTTAGAAATATATTCATTATGTAGACATGAAATGTATGATTGCAAATTCATTTACGAGCGTGTACATATTCTTTAACAATATGGAAAAAAATCGAAATGTGCTTATTGTAACGTAAGGAAAACGACACTTTGATGTATTTGGCGAACACAACCTGTGGAGGCAGCACGAAGCGCTTTAACTTTCGCAGACCGTTCATCTGTAGTGATTTATCACGCGAGCTCTCTAGCAGCTGGTGCGCTGTCAAGTGTTATTTACTGTGTATTTAATTTCTTTGGCAGTCATGCGTTCGAGCGAAAACCTCGTTTCTTTTATACTCGCACTGAGTACGAGGCATGTGTACTAGACTATTTTAAAACGTCAGAAGCAATGTGGAGTAGGTAAGAAACAAAGAAATAAAATGCATAGGTTGTTAGGCAAAAGCTATTTGGCCGTAAAACATTAATCTCTTTATGTTCTGATATTAAAGAAAAAAAGAGCGGAGGATGTAATGCTGTCTAAATATGTTTCGTTAAATATTTGAACTACTTAGATCTTTTTTTTAATGAAACTTTTCAAAGGAGAAGTATTATGTCTGGTAAATTAATCCTGTTAAGTTTTATAAAATACTTCACAGGGCATCAATACTCAAACTTCTTTACTGTGTTACATCTGAGTGAACAGAATTAGGCGAAATATAAATAACTGGGTACGAAAACAGTGATAAGCATGGTATTAGGTTTTAAGAATTAACTAACTGATTACAACGGCGTTGTTAGGCTTTTTAACACTACAATTTTTTGGTGGCAATAGTCAGCTCAAGCATCGAAAGATATGTGCATTTAAAAAAGCAGGAAAGTTTAACAAATGCAGAGAAGAAATTAAAAAATTTAAAATTTACACAACTATTATGTATTATAATTCGTGTAAAATTTACAGATTTATTCGGTAAGAAATTCTTGGAGTCATGACTACATTTTAAAAGCTTAGGCTAACTTATTAGCTTTGTTAGAATTCATTCTTGTACCGTTTTATATATATATATATATATATATATATATATATATATATATATATAACAGTTTCGTAATTGACTGACTGACTGACTGATTGACTGACTGATTGACTGACTGATTGACTAACTGACTGACAGATAACGCACAGACCAAACCGCTGGACCTAAAGGGCTGAAATTTTGCATGACGATTCTTCTTACAGTGTAGAGGTGCACTAAGAAAGATTCTTGAAAAAAATCTTCTTAGATTTTTTAAATTACATTTTTAAGCTGTTTTTGTAACTTCTTTAAAGTTTGAATATAAAATAATAATCTGAGGGTTATAAAATTTATATCACGAGAAAGATCCTAAAAATTCTTTTAAAATGAAATCTTTTTCGAATGTTTACCTCACTTTTCTGATTTTTGGTGAATTTTTAAAGATTAGAATATAAATGATAGTAAGTCAACTTGCACTTGGGAAGAACTGATAAGAAAATTTGAACGAAGGAAAAATATTCGAGGCTGTATCCTTTTACGACGTCACGAGCGTAAAGCATTTTTATACTTATGTCCATTAAACTAAAATTTACTACCTATTCGCTTTTTGGCATGCTTCAAGCATGTTTCTAAGATGATAATTTCGATTTTATAGGTGTATTTATAGCTTTTAGTGTTTAAAATTGCGTCATTTATTAATATAGATACTAACTACAGATACATATAAAAAATATGTTAATTATACAAGGATATTAATTATTTTAAGAGGCTATCATTCAAATCTGTACATTAATTTTTAACAGAATAACAAAACAAGCGAAGGAATTAGAATACTTTAACAATGTAATATATTGTTAAAGTATTCAATTCCTTCCCTTAATGGTGATATTTGTTGTCACTGCAATATAATATATTGCAGTGACAACAAATATCACCAAACTTATGATACTACATAACATTTAACTTTCCTAGTTAGCTGTATTATTTAACATTTTACTCACTATGTTTCTTGATTTATAACTAATTTATCCTTTAAAAAAATTTCTGTTATAATTTGACATACTTTAGAAATTATCCAAAATTGTTTGAAATAGAGAATGAAAATTAAGTTAACCGTTTCTAAATTCCTAAAATCGACGGATATGTATCTAACATTCTTCAATAATTTAAAACAATAATTAAGTTGTGATAACAGTAGTTTAAACGAATAAGAAAGTAATTCTAGGAAGAGAATATATTCAACAAAATTTTTACTGTTTTATCTAGAGTTAAATTTTAGTGACTTATTCCAAGAAGTCGAAACTTTACTCTGTCATTTTCTCCTCTAGAGAACTTAAGTGTGGGTGTGTATACGCCAGGCGTTTAATAAATATAAGTTTAATATTTTGTTTAAGCAATACTTTAAAGTCAATTATAAATCATTTTAACCATATCTAATCTTCAATAATGAATTCAATCAGTAATGATTATTCCTTCATAGATATATATTATTAATAGTTCTAACTACATATGACAATTTTGACTTTAATAAGTGTTATATAACTGTATATATAATATATATATATATATATATATATATATATATATATATATATATATATATATATATATATGTATATAAACATCCGTTGATAATTAGCTTCTCTCGCTATTTTCTCAGCAGAGTTGTATAAGACATAATAAGTTCATGCTTTAATTATTATGATCTGCTAAGTTTAGTGGTACATATGTCGCTAATTAATCTCTATGGAGAAAAAAAAAAGCCTGACTGAATAAATGAAATTCTTAAATAGTTTGTAGAATGAAATACAGCTTGATATACGTGAAAATAGTAAAACAATTAATTGGATTCTCTACAACATGAAGCTCCGCTTTATTGTAGTTGTTAAGCAGTAAATTCTAGACCTTTTTAATAAAGGTCTCATCTGATTAATCCTTACCGGTATTAATTGTTTTAGTTTCTAAAACTTTCGTTATTCGTTCCATTATGAGTATCCGCTGTTTAGAATAAAAAAAAGAAAACGTGATTGGAAGATAATTTTGAGAGAGCAAATATTTATTCCTTTAAAATAAAATCGGGAGTTTAAAACATCTCTCACAATTTGAATCCCAAATTTTTTTTTAGGACTTTCTGGTTTGCGTAGAATACTGTTCAATCAGGTATGTTCAATTTCTTTACTAAAGAAACACTCAATTGAATTTATTACATTTGCTTGAATTTATTACAATGTGACTTAAAACAAAGGTGATATATGATTCGGGGGTGCATTGATTCCCATAAGAGACATCAGAGCACCAATGGAGTATTCATATTTGCAAATATATTTGTAGCAAACAAATAGATTTTAGTGCCTGCAAACACAAAAACACAGTACGCTCAAATATAATATTTTATACTAAAACAGTTCCCTGATATACTGTCTGAATAAATTTAGTCTCAGCTTCCCCTCCTTAAATACATTATTCACAATGTCAAAACAAATTTCGTAACCGCAAATACCGTAGACTAGTTTCTCCCAAAGTAATTTAAGTCTCTCATAGTCAAAAAACGAACAAAAGACTCCATGTCAGAAACCCGTTGACCTTTAAGAAGGAAAGGAAAACAAAAGAAAAAGAGCAACTACTTCTCAGTATGGGTAGGATCTCTAAGAGGGGTCTCGTAGTACATCCCCCACTTACTGTGAGTGTAAAACAGGTTCATGTTTGACTGATGCGTTTTCCTTCTTTACTTTTTATCTTGGGTATTAGGTTAGCAGGGATTTTTTCGTTTTTTTTTTTTTTTTATGTCGAAGGGAGCACATGTGACGGAATATTTTCCCGGTGAAATATGTTACATGTATACTTCGAAAGATATTAAAATATAGAATATAAACGAATTAATTATATAACCTCCTCACTTAAGGTTCTAGTTTAACAAAGAAAGTAAAAATGTATATATTAAATTGCAATTTAAGAATGGTTATTTAATACTGCAGTGATAACAGATAATTTTCAAAATGTAGACTTCTGTTAAACCTATGATGTTTAGTCAATTATCTAAAATTTTGCACTTGATTACCTTAACTTCAATTTAAATCTATAAATAACTATTAAATTTAACTTCTGAATTTGTTAATAACATATCATTTTCAAAAAATTTGTATACTCAGAGTTAATTTTTTCCCTCCACATCAACATTTTTAAAAAATTTCAGTATATCCTAATTATGTTGTGCCAATATTCTTAGAAGTGTTTTCTCGAAAAATATAGAAAATTAACTTTATTTTTCTGCACTCTGTGCACAAGATTGAATATTTCTTCAAAAGCTCTTTTCATGCTTTAGATACATCGATTAAAGATTTCTTTAAAAACTTTCCTATAAAACCATTCCCACGAGACAAAATTATTTCTATGGTTTTAAAAACAAAATATCACTTTATAATTCAGAACATGTAACATTTTATCGACTATTCCAGAATTAAAAATGTAGTTTAGTAACTATAGAAAAACAATTTCTTAGACAATAACATTCAAAAATTAATTGTTACACTTCACTATAAACATCAAATTTTATGATACTATATTATAATCAATATCGTAAACACTGAAAGTAAAAATAGGAAACGAATGGAAGCACTGCCCAGTCTTTAGGTAAACTTGAAAAAAAAGTGTGATCAAAATTCTAATTTAATCCAGAACATTGTCTCCTGTCAAAGGAATTTTACGTACAAACATAAATAAATAAGTAAATATATATATATATATATATATATATATATATATATATATATATATATATATATATATATATATATATATATATATATATATAAGACAAAGTTGAAAGTGAAAAACCAGCATAAGCATGTAAGGTCTTTGTTTAAGTTCTATTACTACTTGCAGCCAGGAACTAAAAACATAAAAAGGTAAGTATTAAAAAGGTTTTAGACAGAATCACTTCATTAGCGGTGCCGATACTGTCTAAAAACCAATGGAATGTTTCTGATAAGTATGATCTATCCAATAAATATACTTAGACACCGTACAATCCATAAGAAACAGAAGAATTGAATAAAAAGTTGCTCAATCAAAGAACACCAAGCCTGGCGCTAGACATAGTTGAAGTTTAGAGTAGGAAACCGCAAGAAGACCGACGTCACAAACCTTGCAACCATGGAGTTAATGGATACACAGATGCAGACTTACTATGAAGACTGTGTTATAGGACATATAAACCTAAATTATGTATTATTATTATTATTACTAAGAGAAAATATTATTATTTATTATTTATTATTATTATTATCTTTACTTAAGGAGATTATTATTATTAATTAATTAATATAATTTTTTAGTAGATATTTTCACTAAATAAACTCATTACATTACTTATTATATTTTATTACTAATTAATTAATTGCAACAGATAAAGCTATTCATTAAATCTAAAACCACCAATTATGTGCTTCGAAAGTTTTAGCACAACTAACAAGTCTAAAATATGCTTATTCATATATATGTATATATATATATATATATATATATATATATATATATATATATATATATATATATATATATATATATATATATATATATATATATATATATATATATATATAATATATAATTTTTTTAATGTTAATAAATTCATATTTGGATTATTTTTGTATTTACATCATAATGATTTTCTATTAAAGTACAAAACAATCTTCGAGTAGCCTCTATAATTTTATAAAACTTTGAATATCAGACCAACATTTTCTCGTAAAAACAGCAAACCTTATCAATTATCTAGGTGCTTAAAAGAGATCTATTACGATTGTTCTTTTCTTCGTGTAGCTATTCATCTGCATATAATTATAAAAATATTTGACGTTATAATAGGAAAAATATTATTTAATATCAGAAAATTGTTCTGCAAATCTTCTATCATTTAGTCAGAATATGCTTATTTCTGAGTTTCTAAAAAAAGCAACAATGTTACACTAATGACAGTTTCATATGGATCATTGTTGGGTCAGTTGTTTAAAGGACATTAAAGACAGTTTTATGAATGTAAGATCTTTGTTTAACATGCTGATTTATAAAATACGTGAAAGAACTTGTCCATGTCACGTATCGTCAAGAATACTAAAAAATATTATGTTTTAGACACACTCTATAAATCTCTGTGAGATGATTTATGAGCTAAATTTGACAAAACATCAACTTACACACATAACTTTTGTCTGATTATTTCAAATTATAATCCAAAAAAAATCCTCTCTTACAAATTTTGAAAATTTACCTCTTCTCAGATTAAAATGATTTTTTTGTTTGTTATTGACCCAAACTCACTAGCAAAAAAAAAAATTATTTAAAAGTGGTACAATGAAAAATATAACTTTAAAATAAATTACCATATTTATAACATGTTTTACTAGAGGTTAATATTTTGATCAAAAAATGAAAATAATAAAATGTTTTAAAGAAATATTTTATTCATCATATTTTTTTCGTCGATTACTACTTTGTTAAGTGACCAAGTAAAGGGAGAAATTCCATGCATTTGTCATGCAACATAATAATATTAATTGAAATATCTACATTCCATTCTGTCCAAAGCTTCTATTGATAGGCTTTCACAAAAAATTACTTAATGTAGTTGCTTTTTTCTGCTTGTCTCTGAAGCTTGAGTGTTCGCTAGAGATCTATTGTTTCTTTATAAATCTTAGGAAATATAATCATGAAATGCAAAAATATTAATTTTTTGTTTATAATTTTTTATATTCCTCTTTCATATTTTTATAATGTTTTAAATAATAGAACTGTTTCTTAAATATTGTCATCTATTGTCTTACATCGAATTTTGTCTCGCATGTATTTTATAAGTAGATTGCAGTTCATATGGCTATAAGGATTTCATTCATTATTTTTTTCAATCCCCGATAAGAATGTACTTTTTTTTTTTAATGGAGGGGTTATTAATTTCAGAGAATGCGTATGACGACGAGTACACTTTATGTTTATGTATATTTGTAATGCATGTTAATATACAACTGAGTTATTTTCTCCAAAAACAATTATTATTAATTTATGTTTGCATGATATTTAGATGACCTGACGGAGCATATAACCAAATCCAAAATCATTTTAATGGACAATAAGATCTGTAAATATTGAAACAAACAAAGTAAATGAAATGGTAAGGGAAAAGGGTTGAATCCTTTAGCACAGATTTCAGGTTATCCTTTCTCGTGTTTAGGACCATCGTGTTACTGTTTTTTTTTTGTTGTTGTTATTTTCCTGTTCTTCTGTATGTTTGTAGTCCCCTGCTATTTAACAGGTCATTCTTCCATTATGTTTCCACAATGTTCAAAATTAAGCAGGTGGAAAAGGTGCGATCTATGATAGACTGACGATTTGACATGGTGACAGCTGTGTTGTGCAGCAGGTTTTCGGTTATGTCAACGCCTATTATAGAATACTAGCTGAATACCCTGCTTCGCTAGAGTACATTTTAGGATAATTACAATGAAAAAATAAGGAAATTGCTTTTTAGAGGATTTCCTTATAAACAATATTTTTTGTTTCTTTATTGGGTGGAACTAATATTACCAGTCTCGTCTGCGAACTTACGCGTAAGCAAGCTACATAAAACTGACCGTGGGAGAAGCAATTTTCTTTTAAATCTACGCCAGCGTATTTTAGGGTTTGGCCTTGAGACTTATTTATCGTCATGGCGGAGTATACTTTAAGGGGAAATTGCTCTTAAAGTCAGGGGGGGGGGATTTTTGGGTATTAGAGGAATGCGAGGCACGAACACTTTTTCTCCTCGAGCACACCCGGTTAAAATAATGGATTCGATTAAATTTTTATTCAGGACTTTGATTTGTAGTCTAGTGCCATTACAAAATTTCGGTGGTTTTAAATTCCGAAGGAACATTTCGGGTGTGCCCTTCCGCAAAGAGAGCTTATTGTATGGAAAACCCGGTGGTTTAAGGGAATTTAAAAACTCTACCGGATAGTTAACGGCCTCATCTTAATTACAGACAGTGTCTATCGAATGTCAAACTTTCAACCCTTTAGGTCCAGCGGTTTGGTCTGTGCGAGGTCTGTCAGTCATTCACGGAACTGTTGTATATATATAGACTACAGACAATTACTATAACAAGGAGAAAAACGTCAACCTGTTTAAGTCCCTAGTCGAGTAAAGTGGTACAACGAAATAATCTGTCTTCTATAAAGTAAAGTGTCTGGTTTCATTATACCAAGGATTAGCCATTATAAGTGATACCCTTGGACTGAGTCAGGCTTCAGATAAATTGTATGTCACTAATAGGGGATGATTACACTTATATTGTACATTTTGATTTTTATAAATGATAAGCTCTTACGTGTAGCTATGAATTATCTATCATCTAGCAATATCTGTGTTATCGTTGTCGAAAAGTGGTCTAAAATCAACTCTTATGTAATTTAAATTTCAATTAAGTAAATTAATTTTTTTAAAGACGTTTGAAAAGCATGAAAGATACCAACTGTAATACAAGCACTGAAATATTTAAATTTATTCCTAAATACATTTTTGAGAGACTAAGTAAATAATTTCTCTAAACGCTCACTCGGTCTCATAGAAGAATTGGATTTTTGCTACCGTAGATGGAATTTGTGTTCCGAAAATTACAATTTAGGAACATATATTTTGACTGAATGATGTTATTTATGTGTTACTCTAAATCTCACAAAGAAACTAGCTTACAGTATTTTTAGAACCATACGACGCACCTTTTTACATAAAAAATTCGACTTAAAATTGGGGTGTGTCTTATAGTCAAATGGTAACATTAAAGAAAATGAATATTTTATTATAAATATTATATATTTTATATGTAATTTCGAAGCATTGAATGTAGAGATGATGTCGCCTTTAGTGACAAACACTTCAATTAACAATCCTGAGAAATTTGGAAAAAATGGGAAGGAAATTAATGCGCAAGGAGCATTTTGAGTAATGCTATCATTTTTGAAAATATTTTTGAAAACAGGTCTTATTGTGCCACAAAATAGTTATTTGTGAATTCTAGGTGTCTCCAATGTTGTAAAAAACATTAAAGTAAAATGAATATTTTATTATAAATATTATATATTTTATATGTAATTTTGAAGCATTCAATGTAGAGAGGATGCCGCCTTTAGTGACAAACACTTCAATTAACAATCCTGAGAAATTTGGAAGAAATCGGAAGAAAATTAATGCGCAAAGAGCATTTTGAGTAATGCTATCATTTTTGAAAGTATTTTTGAAAACAGGTCTTATTGTGCCACAAAATAGTTATTTGTGAATTCTAGGTGTCTCCAATGTTGTAAAAAACATTAAAGTAAAATGAATATTTTATTATAAATATTATATATTTTATATGTAATTTTGAAGCATTCAATGTAGAGAGGATGCCGCCTTTAGTGACAAACACTTCAATTAACAATCCTGAGAAATTTGGAAGAAATCGGAAGAAAATTAATGCGCAAAGAGCATTTTGAGTAATGCTATCATTTTTGAAAGTATTTTTGAAAACAGGTCTTATTGTGCCACAAAATAGTTATTTGTGAATTCTAGGTGTCTCCAATGTTATAAAAAAATATTAATTATTCTCATTTTGTATGTAGAGTTTAAAAGTTCGAAATTAAAAAAAAATTGAAATTCCCTTGTCCCCTTAAGGCTGCTATATACTAAGAAAAAAAATCATATTTCCCTTTTCCTCTTCTTGCAGACTCTTGTGATGGGAGGAGTCCAGTTGACAGTTTGAGAATTCCACCCCCCTTAGGATTGACATTTTGAGGGATTGTAATGGCTCTCTCTCTCTAGGGGGGGTTAAGCACTGCCTCCAAATTTTTTATTTAAAATATATTTTTGTCAACTATTTACAACTACATAAATGCTGATACTCAAATGAAATTGGTATTGCCAGATAGCCTGAAATTTTCTGCCAAGCGCTACACTATTCATTTTATAAATTTCGTCCACCGAAGGAATTTATGAGCGTTTAAAACACACTATACCAGATTTTTCCCCGAATAATTTAAATTTAAAAATATTAATTGCATTTTTTTCAAAAAGCGAAAAACGTACGTAAACGTAAAATTTCTTTCTCTATGACGGAGTACAATTTTTTAAAAAAAATCTTTGAATCCAAGTCGGTAATCCGTGGACAAATTTTCTCCTTAGGTTAACATTGAGGTGAGTGAATCCAATGGGGTCAGTACATAGTAGCCTTAAGGCTGCAGTGTAATAAACCTATTGCATTCGCTCACCACAATGTTAATCTATGGAGAAAATGTGTCCAATGATTACCGACTTGGATTGAAAGATTTTTTTAAAAAATTTACTCTGTGATAGAGAAAGAAATTTTACACCTTGGGACATTTATCGTTTTTTAAACAAATACAAATAATATTTTAAAATTTAAATTATTCGGGGAAAAATCTGGCGTAGTGTGTTTTAAACGCTTCTAAATTCCTCTTGTGGACGAAATTTATAAGATGAATCCTGTCATAGGCGTAGAGTGCATCTAACTTTCTTTTTTCTTTTTTTTTTTTTTTTGGGGGGGGGATCATGAATCGAATTCAGTTAGGTTAGAACTCAGCACATTGACTACCGGTATTCAACAGTTATACAATGGGAAAAATAAATATAATATAAATAAAATGAGAAGAAAAATATAGCATTGAATTTTTATCATGGATCGTATCATTGTTAAAAACTATGTTAAGGCTAAAGACATAATCGGAATATTCAGTTTCCAAGTTTGAAAGTCGGAGGAAAACCAACTTTCTTAAAAGTTTTCTACAATTTTCTGATTTTAACTGAACTTCTATTAACATTTTAATTTATTTCAAGTTAAGTTGAGAGGGCACGTGCCCTTCCCCCGACTCTACGCCTATGAATCATGTTTCAAGGTGAAGAAAAGTTCAGGCTATCTGCAAATACCATTTTCATTCGATTATCAGCATTTATGTAGCTGTAAATAGTAGACACCTTTTCTTCCATAGGTTAGCATTGAGGTGAGCGAATCTAATAGGGTTAGTACACGGCAGCCTTAACATGAAAATTTAGTAATACCGAAACATGCGATGTAGAGACGATGCACACCGTAGCCAACAAAGATCGCATCTTATTTCTTCAAGCGTAAGCCCTTCACATTTTTTTCTTTCTATCTCCGTTCCCGTAGCTATGAGAAACTTCGATGAAACGGAATGACATAAGAGGGGTAAAAGTCATTCAAAGTTCATTTGAATAACCGGGCAATTAACTTTGGGTTAATGACAGGGTCCGGTTTCAAGAGCGATTCGGGTACAGAAGGAGACTTGAAAGAGATTACTCGATTGCAGGGTAATTTGCATGGGTTTTGAATACCATATTCCTAGAAACGATTTTAAATATAGAATGCGAGTGTAATGTCATGCTTGCAGTTTGCTACAGATTGCGTCAATGTTTTCTTTATCTGAATAATGGTAATTAATTAATTTCGTTAATACGCTTGTAATTAATTAACTGAATGTGTCATATGCTTCAAGAATTTCACTTGAACTTTGTGTTAGTATAAAATGACTGCCAAACCCGCACTCCCAGAGGTTAATTGCACCGTATTTGATAATTTTAACTTTATCATAATTATGTTCCATTATTTATTTAAGAAAAAGGATACAATATAATTATAAAGTTGTTAAATTAAATTGACTTGAACCATAAAAAGCTATACATACAAATGTCAAATGTTAGTTTAACCTGTAGCTTACGGGACTCATTTTTCCAATTCCCTCTTTAGAACGGGAAATTTCATACCTCTTTGTTAGAACGGCCATTAAGGGGGATACATATATATATATATATATATATATATATATATATATATATATATATATATATATATATATATATATATATATATATATATATATATATATATATATATATTCATTTTTGGGCCCGTATTCTGGGATATATGCTATCCCACCCCGTAAGGAAAAGGTTAAGTATGACATATCTTTCAAGATTATATTAAGTACAACATTAATCTTCTAATTCCTGTTCCTATAAATATAAAAAATCATTTAGAAATTCTCTATATCGATTTAAAAATAATATAGATCTAAAAATAAATTTCATTCAAAAGCAAGAGTAGAAGGAAATACGGGGAAACTGATCGATCTTAAACAACTGCAGAATTAAACTGTATCACAACAGCATTTCTTACAAATTTAAATTGTAAAATGCTCTTTATGCTAACATTTTGTTTCCTGTGATGGAAGCTCATAAATATTTCTAGAAATCATAGCAACAAAAAATAGAATATATTTTCGAATGGTGTATAAAACATGCTATTTGATACCTCTATATATGCATTCTAAGACAAAATTTCCAGAGTCCAAAAAATAAAATAAACCGCTTCTTAGATACACAGCCTCTGGTGAAAATTTCTCTCTGTGGTTGCTCTTCTAATGAATGAGGTGCGTTGCTATATTTCTATTTATCCTCTAATTAAAATATTCAGTTTGTAACAACTAGATTGAAATATTCTTTTAATTAAATGTCTGTAGTTCTATAAATATTTTTAAATTATTCTCAGTTATTATTAGCATTTGTAATCACGAATATTAGAAACGCTATTCAATGATTTAAAACTCATTTGATGAAAAGCAAAATTTCATTTCACTTTCATCTTCTTAATCATGATTCGGAGAGTTATGTGTCCAATCACTGTATTTCTTCTGTACTGCAAAAATCGTTTGCGAAATGCTTCTGCAAGAATATCTTTATCAAGCTTTTACTTCCATTTAACATTACTTATTATTTGACGTGGTGATACTAAATTATTTTTACATGTAAAACGTAGGAAATAGTTTTTTTTCACGCAGTATAAAATAAGTTAGTTGAAACGTAGATTATTTATAGCTGCAGTGCAAGCAATGTTCCTTACCTAAATCAACGTTACTCTCAATTTGAAACATGTTGAGTATCAGCATGTCGTCGGCTACTACAAAATTCTGGGGCAGCCACGAGTAAAAAATAAAATTGCTTTTGGCTGTCGCACACAATATCAGATTTAACCTTTTCCCTTGGGATAGCATGTATCTCAAGAATACGGGCCTAAGACTGAATATATATATATATATATATATATATATATATATATACATATATATATATATATATATATATATATATATATATATATATATATATATATATATATATACCGGGTGGCCATAATTAAACTGACAGTGCTCACAGTGTTCTGTAGCGAGATCTATTTGCGAGAATGACGCCACATTTTGTAGGAAGATTAAACAAGACGGGGGACGAAGGATTCCGCGAAAAAATAAATTAGTTCCAAAAGTCACCGCTAGGGGAATATTTGGCGCTGTGTAATAGAAAATAGAGTGTTAACAAATGCAAATTAATACGGAATAAAATTACCTTTTATTATGCACATTTTCTTATTTAGTTCAAGTGCAATATGGCAACACTTTTAAAAAAGCGTAAAATCTACATAAACACCGATAAAGTCTCGTGATCTGCAATATCACGTACGCTGAGCAGAAGAAGAACTTCTTTATTCAAATTTCACGTTACATCCATTGGCACAGTGCCAGCTGCTTGGGTTTTAAAAGGCAATGTGTTACGTTTCGAATCAATCGGGTTGAAAGTTTATGTGCAATGTCCCCTTCTTTAGTCGAGCGTGCGTTACTGGTCAAATTCTTTTACCTCAACCAGTGCAACGCGTCAGCCGCTCGTCGTGCTTTTAGAACGCACAAAAAATGCTTAAAGGTAACGGTCCTGTGTCAGTTAATGGGCTAAAAGCAATGGTTGCGACGTTTGAGAAAACAGGTTCTCTGAAGGTTCAGTCAGGCAGAGGACGAAAACCTGTACCACAGGATACAATCGAAGCAGTTGCCACGGCGATTGTCGACAGAGGACCAGACAAAATTGCTGCCACCTCTAGCGCTCGTGGATTAGCTCGGAATATGGATATGCCTTACAGTACGGTATGGAAAATCTTACGAAAGATTATCAACTTCTATCCGTACAAGATCAGCCGTGTACAGGAGTTACTGTACCCCGACCATGATAAGCGATTGACTTTTGCTCTCACCTTTCTTGCCAGAATGGAGGTGGATGATGCTTGGCCGTGGAAAATCTTATGGGGAGACGAGGCCCACTTTTACCTGCATGGAACTGTGAATACCCAGAACTGCCGAATTTGGGATGACAAATCACCACATGCAGTCACAGAAATTCCCTTACATTCACCAAAGGTAACTGTTTGGTGTGGGTTCACAGCAGAATTTATCGTAGGTTTATCGGTGTTTATGTAGATTTTACGCTTTTTTAAAAGTGTTGCCATATTGCACTTGAACTAAATAAGAAAATGTGCATAATAAAAGGTAATTTTATTCCGTATTAATTTGCATTTGTTAACACTCTATTTTCTATTACACAATATGCCAAATATTCCCCTAGCAGTGACTTTTGGAACTAATTTATTTTTTCGCGGAATCCTTCGTCCCCCGTCTTGTTTAATCTTCCTACAAAATGTGGCGTCATTCTCGCAACTAGATCGTGCTACAGACCACTGTGAGCACTGTCAGTTTAATTATGGCCACCCGGTATATATATATATATATATATATATATATATATATATATATATATATATATGAAGGGCAGTGGGTTTGCCTGCTCTAACATCTTTAGAATGCTGTCATCATCCAATTACGCTGGTGGTGAGTGGAATATAAATAGAATAACATCAGTCCATAATTAGAATCATTCGCTATATTTCCATTTCTTTATAACCAAGGCTCCAAATTGGCGCGTTCAGCTCTCGCCATTTTTAAACTTATGGACTCCACGAACGCACGTCCATCATACCCGATTTTATCCCGCACTCTTCCGGCATTCGAGATCAAAATCAGCGCTTCTACTCTCATGGCAACTGCGCAGAGCCCAATCTAGAATTTTCTAGAAGCATTCTCCCCTCCAAACCAGTACATTATCTAAAAATAAACTCTCTGCATGGAACTTCATTCCACCGCGAATCGAAGGTCAATTACTGAAACTGGGAAAATACCCTTTCTCTCGACGCGTTTTGCCATCTGAAACTAGTGGCTTTAGCACCACGAAAATAAATTAATCCCGAAGCCCCCTTTAAATTTAACTTAATTATTCTTTCCCCAGTTAATTTCTTACACACACACACACACACACATATATATATATATATATATATATATATATGCATATAATTACCTCTGGAGGTGCTGGGCCAAGTGCATCGGCCTCGTCCCTCTTGCCTCGTTTCTAAATTATGGGACGGGCCCTTTAGCCAAGTGGGACTCCGACCCTCGTGATGCTATTAAAAACCGGAGCCGTACCACTCTGCCCAATAGCCTTAATTGAACTGATAGATACTATTAGTCAAGGGGCATCAGAAACAACAACTACTTATATATATATATATATATATATATATATATATATATATATATATATATATATATATATACATACATACACATTCACCTATGTGTTCCACAAATTTTGTTAGCTACTTGTTAGGAAAACAGACACACAAACGTCAACTCAGTTACATTGTTTATGATATTTTGCTATGATTAAATAAATGAAATTTTGTTCAGGGGGAATCATCAAAAAATTGTTAAATTTCCTCAGTGTTGCCTAAACATTTAATGACATTGGTAAGACATTAAATTTCAATCAGCTGAAAATGATATTTGATATAATATATTTTCACAGTTTAAAACAGATAATAAAATCTCCCCAGTTTGTTTAATGCTTAAAGATTTATATATCGGGACATTGAGTAGGAAGATCTTTTGAGAATTTCAATAAAAGTTTCTTTCTTTTACATCAAAGCCGTATAAAATTCTCCCTCCTTATATCTATAACATTCCCTTTCTTCTTCCAGTTTTCCCCTAGCATCAATTGTTATTAGAAAGATTTTTATTTCTTCCGAAAACTATCGAACGTTTTGCTCTCCGTTTCTTCCAGTCTCTATGGAAAATGTAAATAGTAAAAGTAAAAGGTTTGTGACTTGTCTGGAAGCTTTGGCGAAAGAGTAGACAGATAAGGTAATTTTGCTGTCACGTATCACTAAGTCCCAGATGTTTATGTCAATACGTTTAGATAAGTTTCTAAGTATAAAACAATGTGAGAAGTAAAGAATTCCTAGATTTCTATCAGAAGTTGAATGCATTCTTTATGGCGGAAATATGATACATCAGCATTACTTTCAAAGTTGCAAAAGTGCACAAAAATGCATTTATGTGATAAAGCTGGAAAAACTTTTCTTTAGAATATAAAACAATTGCTGTCTGCTAAATAATTTATAATTTTCCTCAAGAAATGAATATATATGAGAGTTTTATTTCTTTGCACCATGTAAAATTCGCGTAATTAGTACAAGCAACTAGTAAAAGTTACACTAAAAAAATTATTGTAATGTAATGCACTTCATTTTAATTTTAAAACTGAAAGAATTTAATTTCTAATAAAATATCAATTAATACTTTTTAATTGCCCAATAGAAATTTTTTTTACTTTTAAACTCTCCTATTCCAAGTTTAATAAGCTCAGAAAACTATCCTTTTAGAAACAGATATCACTGAGGTGCTACTCTGTTCTCGCTCCTGGCACATAGTCTTCAAATATCTGTATATATATATATATATATATATATATATATATATATATATATATATATATATATATATATATATATATATATATATATATATATATGTGTGTGTGTGTGTGTGTGTGTGTGTGTAAAATATAAACAATAGAAATAAACAAAAAATAAAAATCAAGCATAGACTGCTAAATCACTTTAACATAAAACAAAACCTGCAAAGAAAGCATTTTCAATAGAGGATAGCGCAGAAGCTTCATATCCCCATAATGAAAAAAACAAATAAATAATCCAACAGAGATAGATAAAAATAATACAAATAGACAAGAAACAAACAGAAATAAAGCACTCTGGGAATCCACGCACCATCGGCAAGATTCTGTATAAGTGCCGGAACTGAACCATAAAACAACAGAGGAAACCGACAGGTCTCTTCATCAGGGAGCCTAACCATGTCAGTTACCTCAAGGGGAACTTTCTGAATAGGATGCAGGTAAGCCCAAAAGACATCCCGAGGCCCCGAGTCCCCCAAGGAAGCAATAAGTCAAAAAGAAAATGAAAAGACAAACACAACTTACAGTATGGGCTGAACGCGCCTTACATGCAAGCACACAAAATCCTAATGCAAAATAAAAGATGCGTACATACCCCAATTCCGTAAGTGACGGTTATGGCGACACAGCAGCCAATTCTATCCTAAGAATTACGTCATTGTAACATTACTATAGCCCCACCCCCCATTACAGCCTAACCAAATGAAAACACAAATACTATTCTAAACATCTTTAAAAATTCCTGAGTCTAAATGCCATTTTTTTTAAACTTTTAAATTGCCGAAATTTTTAGGGAAATCGTTTTTTCTTAAGTTTTCCTCGAAAATGCTACATGCCTCCAAAAAATCCCCAGCGTTGTTGCATATGTTTTTTATTGTGTAAAGTTGTGAGTAAAAAATATTATAATAAATTTTATAGTTTAAGTTGCTATGGAAATTAGTAAACGTAATAACCCCGAAGTTAAAATCTAACCTTTTATCATATATCCCTATTTTTATTTCTCTATTTTGAATTTTAATTTTTAAATCCAGATAAGTCGCACAAAGATTATTAACGTTAGTCCGGTTTAAAGTTAGTTCCTTTGGGTAGATTTGATTAAGAAATTCCAAATCGTTGCAGTTAAAAATTATAAGATCATCAAAATATCTAAATCCGGTAGCATTATTTGAGTTAAGAAATTTAGTTTCGTAAAAATCTAAGAATAGGTTGCAAATGCACTAGAATAGCTATTTCCCATAGGTATACCCTTTATCTGTTTAAAGAAACATAAGCCATTAAAGAGGTAGTTTTCAAAAATATTAAATTTACATTAAACAATCCAGTCACAAACCAGTCTTAAACTATAAAATTTATTATAATATTTTTTACTCACAACTTTACAGAATAAAAAACATATGTAACAACGCTGGGGATTTTTTGGAGGCTTGTAGCATTTTCGAGGAAAATTTAAGAAAAAACGATTTCCCTAAAAATTTCGGCAATTTAAAAGTTTAAAAAAAATGGCATTTAGACTCAGGAATTTTTAAAGATGTTTAGAATAGTATTTGTGTTTTCATTTGGTTAGACTGTAATGGTAGGTGGGGTTATAGTAATGTTACAATGACGTAATTTTTAGGATAGAATTGGCTGCTGTTTCGCCATAACCGTCACTTACGGAATTGGGGTATGTACGCATCTTTTATTTTGCATTAGGATTTTGTGTGATTGCATGTAAGATGCGTTGAGCCCATACTGTAAGTTGTGTTTGTCTTTTTATTTTCTTTTTGACTTATTGCTTCCTTGGGGACTCGGGGCCTTGGGATGTCTTTTGGGCTTACCTGCATCCTATTCAGAAAGTTCCCCTTGAGGAAACTGACATGGTTAGGCTCCCTGATGAAGAGACCTGTCGGTTACCTCTGTAGTTTTATGGTTCAGTTCCGGCACTTATACAGAATCTTGCCGTTGGTGCGTGGATGCCCAGAGTGCTTGATTTCTGTTTGTTTCTTGTCTATATTTGTATTGTTTTTATCTATTTCCGTTGGATTATTTATATATATATATATATATATATATATATATATATATATATATATATATATATATATATATATATATATATATATATATATATAGATAGATAGATAGATAGATAGATAGATAACAGCAACGAAATAAAATGGAACCATATCAGTTCGCGATTTATTTCATTTACCTCGAAGATAAAATACTACAATTTCAAATTGTGAAGAGAAAATCGGGTAACGAGAAACTACTAATGTTGTTTCTTTTAGATTACCGAATCATAATGTACTATTCAAAAGAATAGTACATAGATCACTCATTCCTTTCAACAACGTCATATCTAAAAAAAAATATTATTTTTCAGTAGAGTGATTTTTAAAGTTTAAAAGTAGAATAAAATGTATTAAAAATAAATATTAATCCTGCTCTCAAGCGGCTAAATATTGAACGGTGAGATAGGACGATCTTGCGGGGATATACAACTCTTTCAGAGCATTCTGAAAACAGGAATAGCTAAAATTCGCCGATTTTTGAGATATGACGTTGTTGAAAGGAGTGAGCGAAATGATTCGTTAATTCTCTCTGCCAAAAATAAAACTTTTCTGTAAAAAAAAATGATTTCTCTAACTGATGTGCTTGATAAAAATAGCTAACTCTCTTTTCTGTCGTTCACATTTATTCAACAATGTTCAAACTGATTGTGTGTAACCCCCAAAAGAAAATCTGAACCTTATCTACGTGCTCCTCGGACAAAACTGGATCCTTCAGGCCATTTTGATTTAAAGCGTTGTTTAAAATAGTACATGTAGAAAATCTGTTTGTGTCTCAGGGTACATCTGATCTTCTAAAAATATGATGTAGCCATCGGCATTTAAAATATCCTATCTGTGAAGCAATTTGACAAAAGAAACCGTTTATCGAAATAGAAAGATACCGTTTCATGCACTAAATGTATCTTACTGTTATACTTATTGTTGCAGGTGTGTAAATTATGGTAAAATACAGTTGCTTATACCAGAGGTTCCCAACCGGTGGGTCGCGACTAGATCCTAAAACTATCAGAAACCATCGAATAAACCATCAAAAAAGATAAGAAAAATCGAAACTTACTTAAAAACAGCAATTTTACATATTGATAGATTGTGATAACAATTTTCTTAACTGTAATTATATCAAAGCTGTATGATTTTTTTGTTGCCTGAAAAATTAAAATGGTCTTTGTGTACTTTTATAATTGTAGTTTTTATCTTCACCTAGAAACACTTGTTAGTGAGTATGAAACCACTTAATGCATATATTGCAAACAATCTATTGTTAAATAAATAACTGTTTTGCTACAAAGTGCTTATATTTTGTCAACCATTTTCAAATCAGAATACAAATTGTTTATCAATAATCAAACTGTATCTTGAAAAAAGCATATACTATATACTATATATATATATTTGCAATATTTAATGGTAAATTATATATACATAAGGAAGGGATACGATACAAATAAGGTTTTTTACTCCACCATGGACCGATGGACCGTGGAGGTATTCCGATAAGGAAAGGTGGGTAGCCAGCTGAAAAAGGTTGGGAACCACTGGCTTAGACCCATCAAAACTCCGACGCCAAAAATTTTATTCGGAAAGGACACTCAGGATCGTTTGGCATCTCCAGAGGTAAAAGCTGCCTGACGTTGAAAAAAGCATGTAACTGGACTCATGAGAAACGAGGAGTCCAGTTTTACCCTTGACATACATCCAATTAGCATCTGTTCTCTCGTTATGCTACAGATAACAAACATTGTTTCGATTTTTATTGGCTGTTGTTATTGGAGACTTGAAAATTTTGACTCGGGATGAGACAAGCACGTCGAGCAGTTTTGATGGAAGCATGTATCGTTTCGATGCACGTATTAGCAAAGCCGTTACTTTTACAGATTTACGATTACAGAATACTGTTATATATTAAAGTCGTCAATATCGATGTTTCAGTTTTGGTTTTTGAACATTATTATACTTGTCTGATGATGTTTGTCACAATCCTTTGAAGACGTCCTTGATGCAGTCAGTGCATTATGAAACTCAGATCAAACTAGAAGTTTCTATCAAGAGTGCTCCAGAGAAACAATCATCTCGTCTTAAATGTCAAATAAGCCAGTAATTGATTTTAGTAGCGAAAAATCGCAAACAATTTAAGAATATAACCTCATGATGTTAAAAATCTTATACAAAATAACCAAGCCAAAGTCTCTCATACTGTTCTTTGAAATGATGATGTTACTTTTGTATTTCTAGTGTATATATATATATATATATATATATATATATATATATATATATATATATATATATATATATATATATATATATATATATATATATACATATTAATGATATCATTTTCCCACAAGTTCCTATCCTTTGTCTAGATCCTGTGTTCATATATAAAATATTTATTTTACTATTCATCCGTTATTGGAGTACGTCAGTTGAGTTTATTCTAGTAGCAAAAGCTAATTGCAAGCAAACATAAATTTGAGTTCGCTTGCATAACATTTATTCAGTGTTAGACTGTCTTAAAAATAACTTTTCTCTTTAATCGCAGTGTAATTACAGTGAAGATCAGAATTCTAACCACTTACTTCCAGCCGTTAATTATATGTGGTAAAAATCTATCACATAACAAAGAGAGCATTTTATTTTTACGGTTTCCGCTGAACTCGACAACAATGAATTATGCGCAAAATCCTCATTATGGTAAACATAAGAAAAGAAAATATACTGTGTCGTAATTATGTGCACATAGAGGCTTACTTCGGGAAAATGAAAAGCTTTTAAGATTCTAGATGCTTTAAAAATAAATAATACATATTAGTATAGTGTTCTTATTAATATTCCCACATACTGAGCTAAGATAAATATGGCTTCTCATAGTAATTTTCATAAGTGCAAGATTTTTCTATATTTTACAATTTCGCACACTAAGAAAAAGTGTTAAGCGTAATTTGTAATGTTTATATTTATACCAAACATTTTATATACTTAGGCTAGTTTGTTAGTCTCATTATTTTCTCTCTAATTGAATATTTTGACAAGAGCTTCTTCAAAATTGCTCCAAGTATGTCGCACTTTGTTCTTAAATCTTAACAACCATGTAGATTTCATTCATCTAAAAGCTGAGTGTTGAGTATTACCCCTCATTTTTTTTGTGTAATACAAGGTTAGTCAGATAATATATGAAGTCTCTAAACTTACATTTTTAATGTTTTGTATCTTATTAATATTTAAACATATGTTTCCTATCTTTGTAATTATGAACATATATGACTAGTAATTCTCAAAATTTGTCACAATAGCAAGAAATTAGTTGTTAATTATTTATTTTGAAATATGAAACAGAAGTTAAGATTCAGGAAAATCGATGTACTTCTGAAATTACTTACGGAATATCACTACGTATTTTTAAATTAGCGCTTTCACTGTACGATAGTAGCCTGTAAGTAACGAAGTGTATACGTTTTCAAAAATCAAAAACATTTTGGACGGTGAACGTGTTTAAAAGATAAAAGAGCCTTTCAACAGCAAGTTTTTAAAAATAACCAATAAATAACAAAGTTCAAGTCGTTGGATTCCTACGAACAAATTCTTTCTTTATATCTAACAATAACAGTCTCGAAAATGTTTTTAAAAGGGTCTTTTCTAAACTTAAATACACAAACATTTTATATCTTTCCTAAAGTACAAGACGCGAATTATATTGTCAGTTAAACTTTGATTTTAATACAAATAGAATTACATAGTTTTTTTCAAAGTATCTAACTATGTTAAACTGAACATATTTGTATTAAATATGATATTTTTACATCTGGGGGATAGGACTTTTTATATAGAAAATTGTTATGTTTTGTAAATGAAGAAGGTAAAGCAAATCAGATACATTTCAATACATCACTATTTTACTTAGCTTTGGTTTATCAGTATTGGAGAAAATAACCTCTTCGTTCATAACTACTCTTTTGAGAGAATTATGAGCAAATAAACAAAAATTATGGTTTGTAAAAGTTAAATGTTCTGAAGGCAAATCAATATTTATGGTATAAAATGTTCATTATATGAATCAAATATCCCGTGGCACATTTTCAATTTCTAGAAATCATCTCCATAGCAATATTTGCTCTTCTTTTAAGAAGGGAAAGAACTTCGTTTTTGATATTGATTCACCGACAAAGGAAGCAATATGCTTTAACGGTACTCACATTGAAATCCTCTTATGGTTTCTCACGTGCATTGTTTCATGTGTGACGTTAAAATCAAACGCAACTTCGGGTAATGTCGGTGAACCAAGAAAATATAATCATGGTAATGTATGTATGTGATATGTGTACGAGAAGAAAGATCTTCTACGCATGTGTAATGCATAACTCCTAAATAGCCCTGAATGTTTAAAGTTTATATTCAGATATCCCGTGGCACATTTTCAATTTCTAGAAATCATCTCTATAGAAATATTTGCTCTTCTTTTAAGAAGAGAAATAACTTCGTTGTTGACATTGATTCCCCAACAAAAGAAACAATATGCTTTAACGATACTCACATTGAAGTCATCTTAGGGTTTCTCACCTACATTGTTTCATGTGTGACTTTAAAATCAAACGCAACTTCAGATAATGTTCAGGTATGTCGGGGAACCAAGAAAATATAATCATGGTAATGTACGTGATATGTGTACGAGAAGAAAGATCTTTTATGTATGTGTAATACATAACTCCTAAATAGCCCTGAATGTTTAAAATTTTTATAGAACTGTTGTCAAAAGTTTTTCCCTGATTACGTAACTAGTCAATCAGTGGAGTCATCCGTTAGAGACATGACTTCCTTTTCTATAACTCTATGCACTTCTCATTCTTTTTCTCTTCATCGTGAGATCATCATTATTACGCGAGCATGATAGACATCTTATTTTTCCATCACTACTTAAACACCTATAGATCTATGTTCATCAGCGCTTTGGCAAGAATGATCTAACATCTTTGGCTTCCAGTTGCGTATTATTTGAAGGCAGAATATATGGAATCGTATTGGACATTTTGTTTCCAAATCAACTGGTGAAATGTAAGTAAAAATAAGTGTACACGGAGGAAGAATAATATGACCGCATTAGGTTACAGCTGCACGTTTCTCAGCAGACAGAAAATAAAGGAATAGTCTGGATAATTGCTTTGAATACCTTCAGTATATATAAGGTTTAGGTTGTATATATGAGTTTGTTTGAAAAAACTGTGTAACAGCTTTAAGCTTCCATTCCATGGTTGTAAAATACAGAATCATGTTGAATACAAGTATATCAGATATTTTATTTCAATAAAGTCATCGTTGAGTATAAGTATGTAGACTAACGCAAGAATCCTGAGAAAACATCACGCTCTATATCCTTGTGTTATAGAAGTTGGAATGAATAAAAAAATTATTGGATATGTTATTTTCTGATATCATCAATAAATAAATACAAGTGAATTTGCAACCACTGTGTGACAGCGCCAAGTCCAATTTTATATTTTGAAGATGACAGAATAAATGAAAGTATATTAAATATATTACTACCGGGACGCTTGCTGTTTGAGTATGCCTGCAAGCATATAAAAGTTTTCAAGAACTTTGACAGCGTCACGCTATAATTATTCTATATTACAAAAAAAAGGGCGCGTAGGCTTTTTTTTTAGAGTGGCAGACACTTGTTTTGTGAGCATTTGGATTTACAAAGTTTACTATTGGCTACTTTATTACGGTTGCATCGAATAGATGAACCAGCTTTGTATCTTTTTAGGAAAATAGCATAACAGGAGGTTTAAAAAGGATTTGAACCCATGACCACATGATGGCAACTTTCTAAGTGATCCACCACTGAATGCGAATGGAAATTTACTTTTATAAAATCAAGTAAACGAATATGGTGGTATTCATGTAATCATGTACATACACTAGAAGGGTGTGACATATAAACTCCACTTCCCCATATTCTATAAGCTAACAGTAAGAAAGTTGTATTAGAGGATCAATGACCCACAACTTTAGCTATGAAACTACAATTAAGGGGGTCCAGGAAACAAAATTGTTCAAATTTTCGAAAATTTTTTTATTGCATTAAATTTTTTTTATTCTTTTACGCTTAAAATGACGTTTAAACCATGTTTCTATCTTAATTAGAACAGGATAACTTTTATTTTTTTTGGAACATTCTTATAGTAGCCAATCGTTGTTTAAACCTGTAAGTGCGTTTTTCGGCCTGATGGGTTTTTTCTACATTTCTCGTCTTTAAATTGTTATAAGTCAAGAACCGTTAAAGATAAATGGTTGAAACTTGGAACAAGTCTTTTTCAACTATTTTACTTTAATTTTGATTCAACAAATTTGAAAAAATATTTACTTTTGAAAATATAATTTTTTAAAAATAAGTTACCTAATTTTTTTTTGTAATTTTTAATCTAAATATTTTTAATTTCTTTAAAAATTAATATTTCAAAAATGTTAAATTAAAATTAAAACCTATATATTTCTGTTTAATTAAATGAAAAAAATTTAAAATTCTACAAATAATATTTCGAGTTATAATGATTTTAAATTGCCCCCTTTTATTAAAAATTTTAAATTTTTAAATTTTTAAAAACTTTTTGAGAAATTTTATGATGCGATTTCGTTTACAAATTATATGGTTGACCCTCACAACAAAATTCAAACTTTTAACTCAACAAATAAAATTCTTTTTAAAATGTGTCCCGGACCCTCTTAAAGCAAATACTAGAAGAACTGTAGCACACATTCTTCTTTTAGTTTAACCTGTTAACTTTTCGCTTACGGGGTTCATTATGGGGAAATTTCATATATATGTGTCTGTGTATTTGTTTATATATGTATATGTATATATATATATATATATATATATATATATATATATATATATATATATATATATATATATATACAGTGGGATCGTTTTCCCGTATATGTCGTTTATTTCACCCAGTGCCGACGATCCTATTGCTTTGTTATGCTCCCACATCTATAGTTTTTCCGCATTTATCGTTCTGTTCAGTCGGTCCCTCGAAAAACGATAGATCGAGATTCCACTGTATATATATATATATATATGTGTGTGTGTGTGTGTGTGTGTATGTATATATATATATATATATTATATATATATACATATACACACACACATATATATATATGTATATATATATATATATATATATATATATATATATATATATATATATATATATATATATATATATATATATATATGTATACATATTCATTCTTGGTCCCGTATTCTTGGAATACATGCTATCCCACCCCGTAAGGAAAAGGTTAATAAAGCCATTTTACGCTACCAAATTTTGTGATGCACACATACTAAACCCCAAAATTCTATTTTATATATTACCTCCTTTCTACATAAAGCCAGAAATATCTATAATATTTCTTTCATATTTTTCATGGGTAATTTTATTCATGTATTCTTTTTCGCCCATAATTTCCCTTCAAGAACTCTTCTTCTCGAGATTACACACCTCTCTTTGCCTTTTTGTATTCCTCCTCAAAAATAACATATATCTTAAAGATCAACAACGTAACAACTTTAAGACATTAATTACACGGGAAAGACATTAATCTCTTAAATAACCAAAGATATGATGGCCCTTTTTTTGCCCAAATTTTAAAACGAATGAAAAACAACCGTGAAAGAAAATGCATAATACCCATGAAATTATCATACAAATAAAGCTTTTCGACATCAAACCTGCCCACATTATCATTATCATCATCATAAAAGGATCTTTTCACGCATTTTGCAGAATTTCGGTCATTTGAAGAATAAACAATCTGACTGCTGCCAAAATGTCTTCACCTTTTTTTCAACGATGCATTTGCAGCGCGCTGAAAAATTTGCTCATTTTAAAGTACTTTTATACAGTCATTTATTTGCAGAATTTAGTATTTTTTTTCAAAATGTTGCCTGCTTTAGTGTTTTCTAGTGATGGTTAATTAAGTAATATGGAGATGAATATAAAGAAACTTACTAATTACAGGGTGATCATAAAAAAAACTTTGCCGATGTATGGACCTCTAGCGGCTGTTCTGTTCAACCGATCGAGATGAGAATTCAGATATAGAAATTCAGAGGTATGAGCTCAGAATTCTGTGAACGGCAACAAAGTGGCGCTCATGGTTACGGTTATAGGTATAGAAACTCGAAAATTTCGAATGGCAACGCCCACTTTTTTCCATCGCAAAATGCTCAGCACGTGCGAAAACCCTAAAGAGCGTTGGAACGGTATGTGTATCACAAAAAACGGACGCGTTATGCACGCACAAAAAAAAACAGCTCTGCGAACGACCAACAAAAACACGTTGATGGCACCCATGTGGAAAATGTGTAATCCAAATGAAAGTTTTCTTTTGTCCGATGTGTGTTATCATCAATGTTGTCTTGCCTCTGTCATATGCAAATTTCCTCCGTGCGCCCCGATTGTGTTTTTGTAGGCCGTTCGCAGAGCTGTTTTTTGGGGGGGCATAACGCGTCCTTTTTTTGTGATACACGTACCGTTCCAACGCTATTTGGGGTTTTCGCATGCGCTGAGCATTTTATGACGGGAAAAAGTGGGCATTGCCATTCGAAAATTTCGAGTTTCTTTACCTATAACCGTAACCGTGAGCATCACTTTGTTGCCGTTGACAAATTCCCGAGCTCATACCTCTGAATAACTATATCTGAAATCTCATCTCGATCGGTTGAACGGAAAGGCCACTAGAGGTCCATCTATCGGCAAATATTTTTTATGACCACCCTGAATATATAAGATGACTATTAAAAAAATATTGGAAAATTTCCTATTTTTTAAACGGATAATTTATTTTACTTAAATTTAAATTATATCTAAAGTGTAATAAATCATTTATCATTATGACAACTTGTTGTAAACATTAATGTTAAAACTGAGGAAAACAAGTCATAAAATATCCAGTACTCTTACATTGACAAAGGGATAATACATATTGACAAAATACATATAAAATACATAATGACTCTGTCAAAGATCCCTTTGTCCATGTCAGTAACGATACGTACTGACACTGACAAAAGGATATTACAAATTGTCAAAATATATGCAAAATAAATATCGATAAACTTATAAATTAAATAATGACATCACCTCATTTAATTTTTACAAAACCAAATTAATTAAAGATATCACGGAACGAATGTTTTACCTTAACGACATTAATTCAAATTAAAGCTATTTTATTTTCGTTCATTAAGAGGTTATCCCTAGAGGTTTGATTATGTTATGTAATCTGAAGACATTTATTCAAATTATAGTTAATTTATGCGCATTCATTTGCTATGTATTCGTTTAGAGGTTTATTTACATTAAACCAGATACTATATTAGCGAATTATAACAAATTTTAATATTCTTACTTTTTAATTCTTTTACATCTTATCATTTAAAATTTTTTTACAACGAAAGAATTTCTCATCGATTTTCAGCACTCAAGGTCTTGAAAGATAAATAAATAGCATTAAGTGATTGCTTTTATGTCATCAATTGCACTACAATTCATGAACATTAAGCTAGATTAACAAAAAGTAGAATGTGGTATTTCGAAGAATAATAACATTGTTTGCATTTCACTAATCCTATAATCTTACACTAATCTATTATTCTTTTAAATTTTTTATCTTTCATAGTTCAAAATATATAATCTTTAAATATCGGGTAACAGAGAAAGTGCATGAATAAGCTGAGAATGTTTTTTTCTTCAAAAAAGATGTGCATAAGCTTTGTCAACATTTTATTTCGTAAACAAAAATTTATTTTTGAGCCATTTGTTTGTCCAAAATTTAATTATATATATATTAGAATTTTAACAAATAAAATCCTTAAATAACTTTCAATAATTTTCAATGAGTATATCAATGGCGGCTGCAAGGGGGGAGCAGTTAGGGCAATTGCTCCCCCCCCCCCAAAAAAAAAGCCCAGCGTATTTTTTTTTCATAGCCAAAAATTATATAATCGTAGCCTAATACTAAATGAGTTTAAATTTAAAATGAGACGATGTTTATTTCTTATACTTATACAGAGACTGTTCACACATTTTTTAGACGATGTATATTGTATTCACAAAACTAAATTACATAAAATTCTTGTGTTTTAAATGTTCTATTTGACATCCCTTATTCTGAACTATGTTTCGACACCGCAATTTCCAGGATAATAATGCCTTTTGAAGTGTCAGAAGAGGTGTTCTATCCCATTTCTCCTGAACAGCTTTCCAGAGTCCTGTAAAAGTTTTGGGACGACGTTTGGATAATGCAGATTTTAAAAGTCCGATAGCACAAAAATCCATAGGTGATACATCGGGAGATTTAGTAGGGATATCAGTGAAGGGTATGGCCTTGATACCAGTTTTTGTTCCATTTCTTTTAGGAAATTTACAGTGGATTTTGATGTGTGACTGCTAGCTTTGTCCTGATGGAGTCTCACAGATTTTTTTCTCCCCTTTTATGATAATAAATGGCTCTTTTTTTTGTTGCAATCATTTAAATACACCCAACATTCATCTATTATGACAATTGTTTTCCATTTTTCTTTGGATAAGTGTTTATCGTATAGAATTCTGCAGCGTGTCCTGCGTTCAGCGATATGAGTTGGAAGAAGACGATGCACATTGCGATTTTTCGCTTTCTTAAGATTTAAATCAACGTTTATCATTTTGTTTACAGTGGACACCGAGCATTTTAATGATTTTGCAACTGTCCTTTGACTAGGGGATTTTCTTTTAACATTAAACAACGTACCTTTGCAATAGTCGAAAATGTCCGTTTTTTCCTTGGATACTTGTTTGGAATTTTTGTCCCACTTGAGGCTCCAATTTGACGTTTTTTTTCCTTCCTTGTTGACGATATTACCTATCGACGCTTTAGATATCACAAAACCATGACTCTCACATCGTTTTTGGATAACGGAGTATGCATATTTCGCTTCGGAAAGAGCATAAATGTAGCCTTCGAACCACTGCTTTGTTAAAAACGCCATTTTGAATAAAAAGAAAACTTTCAAACCGCAGATTATAATTTTGACTTTTAAAAACATAGTACAATTGCAATTATTTCTTTTCCAGCAAACGATTTTTTATTACCGCTTACCAAAATCGTCTAAAAAATGTGCGAACAGCCTCTGTATATATATATATATATATAACCCTAAGAGCCGATGTTGTTCCCCCAAAAAAAATTCGGAACTGGAGCCGCCCCTGGGGTATATGTATTTTAAAGGACTATCAGTTTTGTATGCCAAAAATGAATTATAAGGAAATTCCTGATAGTTATAAATGTAAATAAATGCTTCACTAGCTTTATGCTTTCTCTGTTTTGATGAAATCTTTATATTGCGATGATTTTTTTTTTTTTACTATTCCGACCTTGGAGCAAATAGACATTTTTAGATTAATGCACTAATTTTTCCTGTTTCTTCTGGTGGTAACATTATTTATATTATGTTTAACTAAGATTTTTGGGTCAGAATTTAATTTGTTACTCATAAAATTAACAGTAATGGATTATCGTACTCTACAGAAATCGTCTTTATAAGTAGGATAGATCTCACATATTTTAAAACTTGTATCTACCTTCAAACATTACACTGTTTCCTTGACTCCAGGTAATATTTCATTAAGCTTAATGAGGCGTAGAAATTCATCAACCTTGCAAGTCAGACGGAAAAATTATATTTGACCACCGAAGCGAAAACTCAAGTCTGTAGTGGTGAGAAATAACAGTCTCGAGCCGAGAGATTCAAGGTCATACGCGTACTTTAATGCTTTTTTTTATTCCCCGTGAAAAACCCTTAAGTATGAAAAACGTGATCACATTCATTCTCTATTAGTCGAAATAAAACAGGAAGCATGAACTTTACAACTTTAAATGAAATAAAGACCACGTGCACCCTTATTTTGATTTCAAAAGTGAAATATGCAAATTTAGAAACATCTGTTGGAGTTATTGCCGCGTAATTAGCGTTCGTGCCTCATTCTTTTACGGCAGATCCATTTACGGGGAGAGAGAGAAAAATTAACAGTTCTGCTTAAAAGAAAAGTGTTCACTAGCATTCCTTTTTTAGTTGTCTGTATAAATTTACTCAACTTATATATATATATATATATATATATATATATATATATATATATATATATATATATATATATATATATATATATATATATATATATATATAATACGAGGGCTGCTCGTAAAGTATCCGAACTGAATGTATAAAACATAATACAGACACCGCTCTGCGTGCGCACGCTAATTAGCATGTTTAAACATATGTAAACTTGTTATGTTGGCAATTATCCAAGCACTGCGAAGCGCGGTTCTCTTGTAGCAATAACGAAAAGTGAACGCAGTGGAAGTCTCGTGTCGGGTTGGATCATGACGGAATCTACTGAGCAACGTGTTTGCATCAAAGTTTGTAATAAAATTGGAAAAACGGCAACCGAAACGTTCGATTTGCTTAAGAAAGCATACGGTGATGATGTTATGGGCCGAACTCAAGTGTTTCAATGGTTTAGACGTTTTAAAGATGGAAGGGAATCTGTGGAAAGTGATGCACGATCAGGGCGTCCATCAACATCGAGAAAAGATGTCAAAGTGGAACAGGTTCGTACTGTGGTGCGATCAGATTGACGAATGACAGTTCGAGAGATTGCGGGAGGTGAACAGACCATCGAGAGGTGGAAAAACCATTAATAAAGAGTTCTACCGTGATGTGCTCAGGCGACTTCGTGATTCCGTGAGGAGGAAACGACCAGCAAAGTGGAAATCTGGGAAATGGATGCTTCACCACGATGATGTCCCTGCTCACTACTCACATGTGGTTCAAAATTTTTTAACCAAACATGGCACCGTTCAAGTCCCGCAACCTCCCGACTCACCAGACCTCGCTCCGTGCGACTTTTTCGCATTTCCAAAGCTAAAGAAAACGCTTAAAGGACGACGGTTTGAGGATGTGACGACCATCAAACAAAAAGCGATCGAACAGCTGTTGACCATTCCAAAGAATGACTTCCAATCCTGCTTCCAAGAGTGGCAACAACGTTGGGCTAAGTGTGTTGCTTCTCAAGGACGATACTTTGAAGGGAATTAAACTGAAGTATCTACATCTTTTATATTTTTTTAGTTATAAATTAAATTCGGATACTTTACGGACAGCCCCCGTATATATATATGATGAAAATGAAGAGATGAAGAGACGCTGATGAAGAGATGCGGTCAAAAACCTCTTTGAATCGTATCTTTTCATGTTTTTAGTTCCTGGCTACAAGTAGTTTTAGTGCTCATACTGGTTTTTCTCTTTCAACTTATCTTACACACACACACACACACACACACACACATATATATATATATATATATATATATATATATATATATATATACCGGGTGGCCATAATTAAACTGACAGTGCTCACAGTGTTCTGTAGCGCGATCTATTTGCGAGAATGACGCCACATTTTGTAGGAAGATTAAACAAGACGGGGATGAAGGATTCCGCGAAAAAATAAATTAGTTCCAAAAGTCACCGATAGGGGAATATTTGGCGCTGTGTAATAGAAAATAGAGTGTTAACAAATGCAAATCAATACGGAAATTACCTTTTATTTTGCATTCAAATGAGGTTCAATGTGGCTGCCGTTGTTGTGGACCACATATTGCATTCTGTGCACAGTATGCACAACAGCAGAAAGTAACACCTCTGCAGGAATCTCCCGTACAGTTCGTGATATGTTGTCCTTCAACGTAGCCAGGTCCTGGACCACTCCTTGATAGACCTTGGACTTAAGGTAACCCCATAGCCAGAAGTCGCATGGGGTAAGATCAGGCGACCGAGGTGGCTATGCAGTTGGAAAGTAGCGGCTAATGACTCTTTCTGTTGTGAATTTCTATCGTAGCAGCTGTTGCACCCGTACAGCAACGTGTGGAGGGGCTCCATCTTGCATGAAAATGATTTCCCCCAGGCATTGTCTTTGCTGAAGTGCCGGAATGACAAAGCTGTTCAACATGTGGCGATATTTCTCTCCGGTAACAGAACAGGTTTCCGGTCCTGTCGGGATAACGTTCTCATAGAAGAATGGACCTACGATAAATTCCGCTGTGAACCCACACCAAACAGTCACCTTTGGTGAATGTAAGGGAATTTCTGTGACTGCATGTGGTGATTTGTCATCCCAAATTCGGCAGTTCTGGGTATTCACAGTTCCATGCAGGTAAAAGTGGGCCTCGTCTCCCCATAAGATTTTCCACGGCCAAGCATCATCCACCTCCATTCTGGCAAGAAAGGTGAGAGCAAAAGTCAATCGCTTATCATGGTCGGGGTACAGTAACTCCTGTACACGGCTGATCTTGTACGGATAGAAGTTGATAATCTTTCGTAAGATTTTCCATACCGTACTGTAAGGCATATCCATATTCCGAACTAATCCACGAGCGCTAGAGGTGGCAGCAATATTGTCTGGTCCTCTATCGACAATCGCCGTGGCAACTGCTTCGATTGTATCCTGTGGTACAGGTTTTCGTCCTCTGCCTGACTGAACCTTCAGAGAACCTGTTTTCTCAAACGTCGCAACCATTGCGTTTAGCCCATTAACTGACACAGGACCGTTACCTTTACGCATTTTTTGTGCGTTCTAAAAGCACAAAGAGCGGCTGACGCGTTGCACTGGTTGAGGTAAAAGAATTTGACCAGTAACGCACGCTCGGCTAAAGAAGGAGACATTGCACAGAAACTTTCAATCCGATTGATTCGAAGCGTAACACATTGCCTTTTAAAACCCAAGCAGCTAGCACTGTGCTAATGGATGTAACGTGAAATTTGAATAAAGAACTTCTTCTGCTCAGCGTAAGTGATATTGCAGATGACGAGACTTTATCGGTGTTTATGTAGATTTTACGCTTTTTTAAAAGTGTTGCTATATTGCACTTGAACTAAATAAGAAAATGTGCATAATAAAAGGTAATTTTATTCCGTATTAATTTGCATTTGTTAACACTCTATTTTCTATTACACAGCGCCAAATATTCCCCTAGCGGTGACTTTTGGAACTAATTTATTTTTTCGCGGAATCCTTCATCCCCCGTCTTGTTTAATCTTCCTACAAAATGTGGCGTCATTCTCGCAAATAGATCGCGCTACAGAACACTGTGAGCACTGTCAGTTTAATTATGGCCACCCGGTATATCTATATATATAAAACAATTCCGTAACTGACTCATTCATTCACTGACTGACGTACAACGCACAGACCAAACCGCTGGACCTAAAGGGCTGAAATTTTGCATGGCAATTCTTCTAATAGTGTAGGGGTGCACTAAGAAAAAAATTTCAAAAATTCTTCTTAGATTTTTTTAAATTAAATTTTTAAGCTGTTTTTTAAACTTTTTTTACGTTTGCATTTAAAATAATACATTGAGGGTTATAAAATTTATATCACGAGAAAGATCATAAAAATTCCTTCAAAATGAAATTTTTTTCGAATTTTTACCTCCATTTGCTGATTTTTGGTGAATTTTTAAAGATTAATTTTTAGAACTTAATTTATTAAATGCTGATCACGTGATTTCTTTTTCTGGTACTTTCAATAAATTTATCGTCACGTGCGTAACAACTAAATAGACAAAAAAAATATTTTTTTCTCTTTCTAATGCAGCAGACGATTGGACTTCATTTTGTCTATAAAAATATCCCTTACGATTTTTTTATAAATATGTTTTTTTTACATCAATTGTATACATTGATCGTCGTATTTATTATAAATATATATATATTTATTTTTTTTGGAATTAATTGCATACATTGACCGTTGTATTTAATTTCAATGTACTCCGTAGCGAAGCGCGGGTTTTCAGCTAGTATATATATATATATATATATATATATATATATATATATATATATATATATATATAAACTGGAGAGCCAGGAAAACTGGTACACCTGCCAGATATAGTGTAGGTCCCTCACGAGCACGCAAAATTGCCGCAACACGGCATGGCATGGACTCTACTAATGTCTGAAGGTATCCTGGAGGCAATTCACACCATTAATCCTGCAAGACAGCCCACAAATCCATAGGAGTGCGAGGGTGTGGAGATATCATCTGAACAGCATGTTGCAAGGCATCCCAGATATGCTCAATAATGTTCATGCCTGGGGATTTAGGTTGACAATGGATATGTCTAAAGTCAGAAGAGTGATCCTGGAGCCACTCGGCAGCAACTCTCCCCGTGTGGGGTGTTACTTTGCCCTGCTGGAATTGTCAAGTCCGTCAGAATGCACATTGGATATAAATGGGGTGTAGATGATCGAACGGGGTGTTTATGTACCCGTTACCTGTCAGAGTCGTCTCTAGACGTATCAGGGTCCCATATCACGCAAACTGCACACGCCCCATACCACCACAGAGAATTCCCCAGCTTGAACAGTCCCATTTTTGCATGTACGGTCCATGAATTCGTGAGGTTGTCTCCATACCCGTACACGTCCATCTGGATACAACTGGAAACGAGACTCGTCAACCAGGCAACATGTTTCCAGTCATCAACAGTCCAATGGAGGTGTTGGCGGGCCCAGGCGAGACATAAAGCTGTGTGCCTTGCACTCAGCAAGGGTACACTAGTGGGCCTGCGGCTCCGAAAGCCCTGAACAATGACGGTCCGTTTCTTCTCACAGTTTTAAAAATTCGTAGTCGTTTTAAAACGAAGAAACCAATTTATTTTATCATTTCCGACCTCGCGTGTTACTTCTTGGGTTCTCGCTAACCACCATTGGTCCAATGCTTTAAAGATACGTCAACCAATGCTTTAAAAGGTACACCATATACTGGTCGCGTATGAAAGTAAAACTAAATTTCGAATGTCGGTGGGGAATATGGGTTGAACCAGACGGTGGGAAAAAACAGTATCCTGCATTTGAATTTTTATTAAACTTTCGATCTCAACTTTTATCTCACAGGATTTCTTCAATGCTGTATCAGGAGAGATAAAACTTGTGTTTTGACTATTCATACATGTAACAACTTAGCAGCATAGAGAGTTGACGAATGCCAGTTCAGAGTAATCATAACGTACTGACTGATTTATGTTAAGGGTGCGTAACACGAGACAATATATGCACAACAGTTCACAGGAACTCAATATTCCTTTCCAAGAAAACTACATTAAGCCGTAATTGAAAAATACGTGCATACTGATAATGACATAAATCAGGAAGTTTTTCTTCTTCACAAATTTGCAAAATACAAAAAAGAAGTCAATCTTGCAAATAAGCTTCTAACTCAGAGTTAATTTTTACTTTAAAGGAATGCTGCCATTCTCTAGAATAAGATAACCAGTAAAGAAATTACCTCCTCACTGTCCCCTGACAGGTTCATTTTTCTTTTGATGCATTACTACCAACATTACCGGTAAGTCTAAAAGTAAAAGGTATGAAATTAACTACATTTCTAATTTGCGAAACAAAATATTACCTATTTATCAATAGCATATTACTCCCTTTCAACATCTAAGCAATCAATTTTGTACTTAGTCCAGGAAAAAACGTATCTAAGTATTTCTAATTACTGATTACGAATCATTGAAGCCTTTATCATTAGTATCTATAAAATCGCGATAGATATAAATTATTTATATCCTCGGAAGATCCATTTTTTAGCTGAGGAGGGCCATTAATATAAACTCTTCTACCACAAAATTAGAAACCAGTGTCATCAATATTTAAAAGCAGTATCATCCTCTTGTGTTGATTATGTGGTTCCTACCGGTTTTTTAAGTATTTTTTTTTCTTTTCAAATAATTCCGGGCTAACAGAACCATTCGCTGTTGTAAAGGCACAAAGTGTTCCAAAATAGGATGATCTTATAATCGCTTCTATTTAGCCTTTTCTACAGTCAAAAAGACTTTGACTGATATCTAAAAGTCTGGATTGCATGAAATATGTGTATGAAAGACGTTTAATCAATGGGAAGGAAAATATGATTATAAGAAGTAAAATTTATTTCTAAATCGATTCTTTATGTCTAAAGTATACGAGTATTCGATGCACAGTTTCCTTTAAAGAGTATTTCAATGTGAAGAAAAAGTGTAATAAAGTTATTAAGAGCTTAACCTATTCATATATGAGGAGAGTATTGTTAAAAATAAATTGACACCTCCAACATACCTAAGCAATAATTGCTAAAACGTATCCAGACCTTGCTTACTGTAATGTCCAGATTGACGTAATTGCAGAATCAAAAAAAGTAAGCAGACCGATGAACCCTGTTTTACTTTTAGGATGCAGTCGTAAGCTTAATGTGCTGCCAAATGTAATAATAAACCCAACTTATGGTCAGGGGGCAAGGTTATTTAAATGTTACACATCATTAAGTTAAAGAAATATTGAGAGTTTATGCACTACCAACGTACTTTATATAGAAAATAATGTCTCCAGTCATAAGGCTAGAGGTGTTCTGATTGGTTCAGGGTACAAGATGACGACTTTCAATACTTCTACCCTGCATTCAAAACTGTGGTAAATGTCAAATATACATTCAGAAGTAAGATATTTGTTTGTAAAGTGTGACTGACTAATTAAGTATTTGAAAGCCCTTATTCTTTTTAGATGTTCTCCGACACTTTACTGAATCCTCATTTTGAAACATATATATGCTGTAGTTAGGGTGAAAGCAGGCGTACTATACTATATTTATACTAACGGTAAGAGTATTATATTTCAGAAATAAATAAATAAATAAATAAATATATATATATATATATATATATATATATATATATATATATATATATATATATATATTCATTCGTTCAAAATGTGATCAAATTTTGTAAAATTTGATTATATAAAACCTTTCTTGGAAGTGGGTTTAAAGACGTATGACGATGGAACTCTTTTGACAGTTTTCTGAGCATATCTGAGAAAAAGGTATGTGGTGGAATTATATATGCAACGTAATATCAATGTTTATCTATGTATAGGTAATACTCAGATCGAATTTCATAACATGTATTTCTGAATTTTATATAAAAGTAGAAAGCAAGTGCGCCAGAATTAAAAAAAAAATATTATAAACGACTGCGGGTTAGCTATTTCGTGTTCTTTCTCTGTATTTTATGAATCACTATAGTTGTTGTTAAACGTTTCTGAATAACGTATTTATATTTATACTAAAGTATTCCTACAGAAATATTTATTAAAAGTCCAAATAACAGCCTTACAAAATGCTAGAAAATATTTTTTAAACGATCTTACACACCATTCACCTTCTAATTCCTATCCATAAAAGCAGCGGAAGGCAAAACTCGAATATTATTTCATATTTCTGTTAAAAAACAATTTTCTCTCTCTTTTATGCAAACAGAAGTCTGTTGTCTACCTGCCAGCGAAGCTCTTGATAATTTTATATTTATAAAAGAAATTTATCTTTCGTCCTACTGTTCAAAAATTTAACACCTGACTTCGCAAAGAAGAACCAGAAAAGTGTAAAAGACCACGCTCTCTTGACTCGGCGCAGTACATCCAGATTCCCCCAGAAGAGGTATCACTTATGCTGTATCTTTTATGAGTGAGATTCCCGAAAGGATTGATAAGAGTGAATTGCCAGGAGAGAGATCATTGAAATAATGCCCTGCATGAAATGTAAAGGTAGGCTAGGATATGAAAATATATTTACTGTGTTTTCGAAGAACAAAATAAGTGCGATATACCCGCTTCTAAGTAAGATTGATTTCTCAGTAGTCATTCAAATACATTTTGCTGAAGATGTCTTTGAATAAAAGGGGTAAATTTAAGAAATCAAAATATTTAAATATTCCTTAGTTGTGAACAAAATGGGAATACCAAGTGAAGGATTTATATTGAATTATACATATTTTATTGCAATTATGCTATGTTACCAGCGAAATACTTAACAATCTTATATTTATTAAGAAAAATTGATCTTTTGTCCTATTGTTCAAAAATTTAATTACTAACTTCTTTAAGAAGAAACAGAAAAGTGTAAAAGACTACGCTTTCTTATCGAGGCGATGTTCATCAAGACTTCCCCAGAAGAGGTATCACTTCTGCTGTGCCATTTATGATTGAGATTCCTGAAAGGACTGATAAGGGTGAATTACCATTAGGGAGATCATTGATATAATGTCCTACATAAAACATAAAAGGGGTTTCGATTTGAAAAGATGTTTATTGTTTTCGCAAAATAAAAGCTGTGTGATATACCTCTTATTGGTATGATCGACTACTCAGTAGTCTTTTAGATATATTTTGCTGAAGGTGTTTTTTATAATTTAAATGGTGAATTTCATAATTGAAAAAACTTAAAATATTTCTTAACCTTTAGCTTACGGGGACTATTTTTCCGATTCCCTGTTTAGAACGGAAAATTTCCTTTTTCCTTTGTAAGAACAGCCATTAAGGGGGTTTTATACATACATACCATACATACATGTACATACATACATATATATATGAAATAAATTTCAAATCCTTTCCATCACTGACACGCTTTTTCCAAATTCATCATCCTAACGCAATAGGACACCGTCCCTCTTTCTTGATTTCTACCTAAATCCAACCCGAAGTAATTTATTAGTTTTTCCCCTAAGGCACGTGTGGCCAAAGCTTATATAACAGTTATATAACTCGAACGGCGTGGAACATTCGAAAACCATCACCCCATATGAACCATCGCCCCAAGTGTCCGTTTCTGGCGAATTAGAAGTTGTATAGACCCGTACGCGGGCGAGAATTTTCGCGCCTCCTAGTCTTGGTCTGTTTGCTCACAGCCAGAAAAGATGTGAGTTTTCGTTCCTGTTAAATTTGAGCGGGTGGGACCGGGTCCCCGTCCCCGGCCAGCGTCGCGCGATGTGTTCGAGTAAATCTAATTGATGTTCAACGAAACAGTGTCGGAAATAAAGACTATGTATGAACCAGTTGCCTTTTTTCTGATGTGTTCCGAGGTGTTTTATTGTCCTCTCCATCTACCTCGCCACTCGCTACTTCGACTACACGTTATGGATACAAAATGTTTGAAGATCCCGGCCATTGCTTCGCCCCGCCACAGTTTCCATTTGCCTATTTACGACTACACACCGAGCTTACATCTATTATTATTACATATATATATATATAATATATATATATAATATATATATATATATATATATATATATATATATATATATATATATATATATATATATATATATATATATATATATATATATTTATATATATATATATATATATATATATATATATATATATATATATATATATATATATATATATATATATATATATATATATATATATATATATATATATATATTCATTCTTGGGTTACATGCTATCCCACCCCGCAAGGGAAAGGTCAATTGTCAGCAAAATGGGGATATCAGGGGGAGGATTTCATTTAATATCATTGCTCCGGATGGGGCCCGACATGACTGCTAAGTCCCTCCAGGTTGTGCCTCTACCGATGGTTACAGACCGCAGCAGACGACCACCCTCCACGCGCTAATCCTTGCAAACAACCTGGCTACCCCCAACCCCAGGCCCCACAGAAGCAGCCAGATGGGAGCGTGAACCGCTCAGATTAGCTGACAAGAAATAACCAATTATGTTGGTTAAGGGATAGATAAAATTTTTAATCCTTTAATTGGGAAGAATTGGCCGAAAGAAGGTGGGGGGGGGGGGGTTATGATGAATTATACAAAATTTATTTAAATGTTATGTTATCAGCGAAATGCTTGATAATCCGATATTTTCAGAGAAATGTTCCTTTTGTTCTATTGTTCAAAAATTTAACTTCCTTAAGAAAATCAAGAAAAGTGTAAAAGGCCACGATTTCTTATCGCGGAGTTGTCCATGCTGCAGCTCTCAAAAGAGGAATCAATTATGCTGCACCTCTTATGAGTGTGATTCTCGAAAGGATTGATGTGAATGCCCACGAGAAAGGTCTTTGAAATAATGTTCTGAATGATAGATAGAGGCAGGTTAGATATGAAAAGATATTTACTGTTTTTACGTGGAATAAAATGTGTGTAATATATATATATATATATGTATGTATACCTGTTTCTTGATATGTTTAATTACTTAGTAATCATTGAAATATATATTGTAGAAGGTGATTTTTAATTAAAAGGGTAAATTTAATAATTTAAAAACTTAAAATATGCTAACTCATTGCTATACGATGCTTAGAATCGAAAGCATACAATCAAAAAACATTAAGCTCTAAAAATATTTATTTAGCTGATAAAAAAACAACTTTTAAATGCTTATCACATATTTCGAGGCTGAAAAGAAGGAATTCAAAATTCAATATTTAAATTTAATCAAGAAATGTATGCAAACAGTATTCATACCAAAATGTTAGTTCCCACACTTTAACTTAAAAATATATGTATATATATATATTTCTGCTACTTATAAAATTTATAGAAATCAAACCTTTTCTTCTATACATTTCAGCTATTTTTTCGAAATATTGTTCAACAAAACCCTCTATTCCAAAAAACCTTCTTATAAAAACTTTCCTAAATTTTATCTAGATCAATCAAGTTATTTCCACTATCATGGTTCATTAAATATTTTACGCTTTCCTTTGTATCCTTTCAATTCATTATTTCATTAAAGGGCAGGATAAGTTGGTTAATTATCTATTTTCTTTATTTTTCACTGCTAATAAAACAACAAAAATCGATTATTTAACCAAATTAATCATATCAATGGAATTATTAACTAAATAAAAAACCTGATACGTGAAGCATGTAATGGTAGAAACAAGTAATAATAGAAGCAAATAAATAAATAGTATTTAAATTTATTTTTAAAAAAATTAAAAAGAAACCTAAATTATACTGGTTTTTAGCAGAATATGCAACTATGGAGAAAATGTTTTATTTCCCCGTTTCAAAAAGTTTCCATTTCCGTTCACTGAAATAGAATGCAGCTCATTTTTCTCAGAACAATGTTTTGCAAGATCCTCTTTATATAAAATAGCGATTTCCCCTCTTGTGACATAGGAACGTCAATCCATTATTGACTCGTGGACGGATAGTCAGTGAAATGTAAACACTTCCTTATCATGACGCTGCCCATCCAGTTCCCCTGAGGAGTCCTTCTTATTCATCGTCTTTCATGAGAGTGGTTCGTAAAGAACTGATAACGGACGCTATTCAAAAAAGACTGCGGCAGAAATGATATTTGATATTAAATTTGAAAATGAGAAATGCAGCACGGAAATATATCCTGTTACATAGAATGCTTGAAGCATATATATATATATTTTTTTTTTCTTCTAATGGCTGGTATAACTGAGCCTACGCTCATGACTGGGGGCAGCCGGAAGAGTGAGACCACTTTGCCACATGCGTTACCCCGTGTGAACCACAGGGAGTGAGTCCACACTGCACCCGTTTGATGGTCCGCTAATTTTGAACCGAGTCAAGTGGCGGGACCAGACAACATGGCCCACAACCCCCCACCCAGAGATAATGCATATATACGAGGGTTATTCGAAAAATAAGGTCCGTTTACATATAAAACAGAAAACATTACAGATTTTTTCAAAAAAATTTTATTTTTTAAATTCCTTACATGTGTCTCTATTTTTCTACATAGTTTCCATATTTTTTTAAACATTTGTCATAACGTTCTACAAGCTTCTATATGCTTAAGTTGTAGACGTCTGCCGCCTGTGAGAATAACTAGTCTTGAACTGCTTCTTTCACCTCGTCATCTGTAGCGAATCTCTTGCCACCGAGAAACTCTTTTAGGTAGCGGAATAAGTGAAAATCACTCGGCGACAAGTCTGGACTGTACGGTGGATGGTCAATCTGTTCCCATCCAAAAGATCTGAACAGAGCTTTCAAGGTGAGTGGGTGAGAGCTTTCAAGGACGGACGGGAAAATGCTCATGATGAACCGCGTTCAGGTCGACCATCAGTGATCACAGATGATTTGGTCAATGCCGTGGATGAAAAGATTCGTGAAGACCGGCTATTCACAATTTCAACTTTAGCATTGGAATTTCCGAATGTGGGTAGAACAACTTTGCACAAAATCGCTTCCGAAAAGTAGAAATTTCGCAAATTGTGCGCACGTTGGGTTCCCAGTCTGCTTACTGAGGAACACAAACTGAAAAGAATGGCTTGTGCTCTTGATTTTTTGGATCGATATCATAAAGAAGGTGATCAATTTTTAGAGAAGATTGTCACAGGGGACGATACGTGGGTTTCTCACAGAACCCCAGAGTCTAAACGTCACTCAATGGAATGGCGTCACACAACATCACCACTCAAGGCCAAGCAGACAATCTCAACACAAGGTCATGGCCGTGTTTTGGGATAGACATGGGGTCTTGTTAGTCGAGTTTATGCAGCAAGGGACAACAATAAATGCAGTCGCTTACTGCGCTACCCTAACTAAACTTAGACGTGCAATACAGAATAAGCGACGTGGTCTTCTGATGTCTGGAGTTTTGTTGCTGCATGACAATGCCAGACCCCATTCTGCCATTCACACCCAAATTCTGTTCAGATCTTTTGGATGGGAACAGATTGACCATCCACCGTACAGTCCAGACTTGTCGCCGAGTGATTTTCACTTATTCCGCTACCTAAAAGAGTTTCTCGGCGGTAAGAGATTCGCCACAGATGACGAGGTGAAAGAAGCAGTTCAAGACTGGTTATCCTCACAGGCGGCAGACGTCTACGACTTAAGCATACAGAAGCTTGTAGAACGTTATGACAAATGTTTAAAAAAATATGGAAACTATGTAGAAAAATAGAGACACAGGTAAGGAATTTAAAAAATAAAGTTTTTTGAAAAAATCTGTAATGTTTTCTGTTTTATAAGTAAACGGTCCTTAGTTTCCGAATAACCCTCGTATATATATATATATATATATATATATATATATATATATATATATATATATATATATATATACCACTCACTATAAACAGTAACTACGTTCATTTAAATTATTAAAGATAGAAGATAAATTATTTTTGCTTTCTTCACCTTAGCCTCTAGGCTTAGTTTTAGTGCTAGGCTGTAAAATTCAGCTAGTTTGGAGCATTTTTTTTATCATTCATTTCATAACATGTGGTAAGATTGACATTGATTTCCGAAAGTTATTCTATTCTATTTATCGCAACTATGTAAATCAAATTTAAAAGATACATATATATCAGAAGAAATAGGGGAAACTAACAAGCTTGAATCACCTTGCATGGACCCGTTTTCAGAAAATATAATATGTATGTTAATTATTTCCAGCTTCTTCCAGCTTCTATACCTTTGCCTCTGGGGTTAATCTTAGAACTAGGAATATATATATATATATATATATATATATATATATATATATATATATATATATATATATATATATATATATATATATATATATATATATATATATATATATATATATATATATATATATATATGTATGTATGTGTGTGTGTGTGTGTGTGTGTGTGTGAGTGTATATATATATATATATATATATATATATATATATATATATATATATATATATATATATATATATATATATATATATATATATATATAGTACACATATTTGATCAGCATCAGTTTTTTTTTAATATCATTCACTTAATAAGTTGTGGTATGGCTGATATTGATTTTAGAAAGTTATTCTCTTCTATTTATCTTAACTACGTAAACCAAATTGAAAAAAATGTGTCAGAAGGAATGTGAGATACAAAGAAGCTGGAATCACCTTGAAAAGTTTTGCATCGATTCGTTTACAGAAAATATAACAAGTATGTTTCCATTCACCTCATCAAACATATTTCTATTACTTTTTCTCTACCAAAAGCTAGGCAGATGCTTCTTAAAAAAATTTATATAACATGTTCTAGATGTGAAGCATCCATTTATTCCTTTTCGATATTACAGCAGCAGTTTTTTTATTGAGTTATGGATGGAATCATCGAAATGTTAAGATCATGCGAACGTATCTAGCTGTATCTCATTCAGTTCCCCAGAGGAGTTACACATTTTCTCCGGTTTTTTTCTTGACTCGTTCCTTGTCGGACTGATAAAGGATCAATAGATTCTCAAAAGACTCGTGACACAAATAAACTCTGACATGAAGTATGAAGGCACAGCGCTGTTTTGACAGAGGAACTGAAATTTATTAACCACGTATCTACGCCTTTAAACCCATAATATTCAATTACAGAATGATTAACGTGTTTTAAATCACATAAAAGGTGTACTTTATTCATATAATCGTGTGGGAATTCAGTATATCAGCTTATGACATATGCCCTTTGTTCGGGTTTCAATCAATCTGTATTTTAAAAAATTTGAATGAACTATGAAAAACACGTTACTTCCGTCAGATCAGCGTTACTCGTATCGAAATATTTTTAACCAATCGAAATATTTTTTAACAAATTCGTGGCAAATCGTTTGGCGGTATGTGACTGGCTAAAATTTTTTTTTCGAATGACAGAGGTATTGTAACAAGGCCTTTTGCATATCAATATTCTCAGGGATTCTATTTTCAAAGATTGATTTCGCTTCCGTTGTTTGAGATTTTTAAAGAGGTTCCAAAATATGACTTGAATATATGCATTATTTTTTTTACATGGGACTAGAGGTATCCTAGTGATAGCACGTCGGCTTTCGATGCTGGGGGTGCTCGGATCGAATATTCCCCCCGTTTGGAATACTTCCTGCCAGGGGTCATTAGAATCAACTACAGCAACGTTTTTTAACACATTTCTTTTTTCCTTTCTTCATAATCTGTAAACGTTTATTATTACTGCTGCAGAAAACAGAACTAACTTGTACATTAAAAGAAGCTTTGCTGTTTCTAAAAATATGAGGAAGAACTAAAAGATAGGCTATGAAAATTATAATGGTTTTCCTAACCGAAAAAATAGGAAACAGAAAGTATTATTTCTTTTAAAATTCATCAACGGAGGCCGTATCTTTCCTTTTTTGGCTTTCTTTAATCATCATATATTGATTCAAATCAGTATTTTTGTAACCGCTAACATACGTATAAATTAGATTACAATTAAGGGAAACTATCAAAGGAAAAACTATCTTACCCCTGTCCCCTTTTGCTTCGCTTCGGCACATTTGCATTGAATATAGAATCCAATCCTGAGCACAACATACGAACCAAAACCGATAGTTTCTATTGATCACTAGCGTAATTTATGACCGATCACTAACTGCTGAGAGCAAACATTTAGCATGATAGTAGAAAGGTGAAATATGAATATCAATTCGGAGTAATAAGAAAAATTATATCTGTGTTTAAGACCCTTGGAGTTTCGGTTATCGAATTTGGCTTGCAATAAAATGCAGAAAAAACTGTTCTCAAATGTTAGCAACTAAAATATTCATTGCTATTATAATATTAATCTTTAGCTTACGGGACCTATTTTTCCGATTCTCTTTTAGAACGGGAAATTTCATACCCCCTTTATAAGAATGGCCAATAAGGGGGTTATATATATATATATATATATATATATATATATATATATATATATATATGTATGTATATAAATAAATAAATAAATATATATATATATATATATATATGTATATAAACAAATAAATAAATATATATATATGTGTGTGTGTGTGTGTGTAAGTAAGTAAATATGTGTATAAATATATGCATAAATATATATATATATATATATATATATATATATATATATACATACTTAGCTCATCCAGAAAGTAAATACCGTTTGCGCATATCTCCCGCGCATCTGACAACACGAAGGTCGCGCATGCGTAGTTACATCCATCAACTCGAGTACGAATTAACCTAGACATTTTGTTTGATTGCGTTAACGTTTGAAGTCATTGTTTGTTGGTAATCATGTTTATAATAATCGATGGGCCCGGCAAAGGGAAAATGGTCAACGAAGAGGAGCGCAGTGGACGCCTGTCGTTGATCACCGAAGCATTGGAGCGCTGCATCGACGAAAAAGTTCGTTCCAATATGCGTTTCACGATTTCTGATTTGCCAATGCCTTTTCAAAACATTTCACGATCTTTATCACACGAAATGTGACTGAACATTAACACTACAAAAAAATGTGTGCTCGATGGGTACCGAAAACACTAACGGACGTTCAAAAACGGAAACGCATGGGAGCAGCCTTGGAGTTTTTGCAGCGTTATGTGACAGAAGGAAATGATTCTTTGAAAAGGATTGTCACAGGCGATGAAACATGGATTTGTTACGAGACACCTGAAACGAAATGACAGTCACTGGAATAGCGGCATACTGGTTCCCCGAAACCCAAGAAAGCAAAGCTACCACTTTCTTCAAGAAAACATGTGCACCGTCTTTTGGGACTGGCAAGGAATTTTGTTAGTGGACTGGATGGAACGAGGCATGACAATCAACTCTACAGCTTACTGTGAGACATTGAAGAAGTTACGACGTGCGATACAGACCAAAAGGCGTGGACTACTGACTTCTGGTATTGTATTCGTGCATGATAACATGCGTAATGACGACGCTGGTTGATTCACTTCGCTGGGAACAATTCTGTCACCCTCCTTATAGTCCGGACGTAGCTCCATCCGACTTCCATTTGTTTTCTCATCTCAAGAAATTTCTTGCCGGCCAGCACTTTGCAAGTGATAATGAGATCTAGGCAAAGTCCAGAACTAGTTCAGGTCGCAGGCGGCGTTTCTTTATATTTCTTTTGTCAATTTATTTCTTTGTTATGCACGTGGCGCAAAATTAATTTAAAGTATTACAAAAAGAAAAGAAACCACGTGATCAGCAATTAATAAGTTAAATTCTAAAAATTAATCTTTAAAAATTCACTCAAAATCTGAAAATGGATGTAAAGATTCGAAAAAGATTTCATTTTAAAGGAATTTTTATGATTTTTCTCTTGATATAAATAATTTTATTACCGTCAGATTATTATTTTAAATGGAAACTTAAAAAAAAGTTACAAAAACAGATTAAAAATTTAATTTAAAAAAATCTTGGAATTTTTCAAAAATCTTTCTTATTGCACCCCTACACTATAAGAAGAATCGCCATGCAAAATTTCAGCCCTTTAGGTCCTGCGGTTTGGTCTGTGCGTTATCTGTCAGTCAGTCATTGAACTGTTTCATATATATAGATTACAATATATTATGTAAATAATACTTGATATTTTAAAGCGCTCCAACTATAGTATATAAAACCAACTATAGTATATAAATAGTACCAACTATAGTATAATAATTGTTAATAAACTTTCGTCATATTACTATGTAGAACGTTTTAAACATTTATGCCGACAAGGAATACAGAACCACGAATTATTATCTAGGTTGTGAAAGATTGTCACTCATACGTCAAAGAGTGAAAAAAAGACTCTGACAAAAAATTGAGCTATTTATAATAATTAGTCTCTGAGCAAGAAATATGGGGGTTCGCTCAAAAATGATAGACTGCTGATCAATGAAATGTAAAGAACGCTGCTTCCCTATCTAAGGTTCGCTCAACCAGCATGCCACAAGAGACATCACTTATTCTCCACTCGCAAGAATTGATAAGAGTGGATACGTTCACAAAAGGCCCGCGAAAAGAAGTCATGGGCCGAATGAAAATTCAGAAAGGAAGTTAAAAAAAAAACTCGACATGAGGTGGGAAAAGATATTTAGACTGAGTCGAAATCACGAGGGAATTTCGTTTCCTCTCGTCACGGATGATTTATCGAAAAAGAAATAGATCTGGCACTGATTAAGAATACTGAAAATTGTATGGGAAGAAATTAACTAAATTTTTACGCACTTTAACGTAATGTATAAGTATTCACTGATTTTAATCACTCGTTACTAACACAAGAAAAAAAATTATTTAAAAATTGTTGAATCTTTTTAAATGAAGTCCCTGAGTTTTTAAGCTAATAAGACAATTTGTGTAAAAATTGTTTTATTACTTAATATTAAGTACTTATCATTTTAAAACTTAATATTAAATACTTATCATTTCTTATACAGCAGGTTACACCGAATATATATATATATATATATATATATATATATATATATATATACTTATAACAGTTCCGCGACTGCGAAAACAGTTCCGCTTTCGATAAAGCACAGACCAAACCGCTGGACCTGAAGGGCTAAAATTTTGCAGGGAGATTCTTCTTATAGTGTAGGGGTTCATTAAGAAATATTTTAAAAAAATTCTTCCTAGATTTTTTAAAATTAAATTTTTAAGCTGTTTTTGTAAATCATTCTTTAAATTTTGCATTTAAAATAATAATTTGAGGGTTATAAAATTTATATCACGGGAAAGATCATAAAAATCCCTTCAAAATGAAATTCTTTTCGAATCTTTACCTCCATTTTTTGATTTTTGGTTAATTTTTAAAGATTCATTTTTAGAATTTAATTTATTGAATGCTGATCACGTGATTTCTTTTCTTTTTCTGATACTTTAAATTAATTTGGCGTCACGTGCATAAAAACAAAATAAATTGACCAAAAACTTATTAAAATACAGTAAAAGATACAATTGAACCACTAGGCTAATTGAGATGGAAGTTTTTAAAGAATTTAATTCAAATTAGTATGCATTATGGATATTAAATTAAACCTGTATATAAAACTGAAAGTATACTTCCCCTCAAAGTATACTTCGCCATGATGATAAATGAGTCCCAAGGCCAAACTTTAAAATAAGCTGTCATAGATTTAAGAGAAAATTGTTTCTCCCACGGTCAATTTTACGTAGCCTGCTCCCGCGCAAATTTGTGAAAGTGCCTGGTACTATTAGTTCTGTCCAATGAAGCAACAATAAATATTGTTTATAAGGAAAAACTAATTTAATCATTTTTCTTTATCATTATCCTAAAATGTACTCAGTAGCGAAACACGAGTATTCAGCTAGTCCAGATTTATTTATATTACGCTCGCCAAGGCATCAAGGCGTGTTCTCCTAACCTAACGCAAGGTTTAGTTCACCTGAAAATGTCATTTTTAAGATATTTGATTTCCGTATGCAGCATCCGTTGAATGAATTTAGACATACAAGTAAACGTGTGCCTGAAATCCCCCCCAGAGCTTCGTTTCAGTGATTTATATTCACAAGCTAAACGAGTCCCTAGCTGTATCTAATCGCACCCTTCCGACTAGATAAATCAAGGTCTTTAAAGAATCATCCCTGAAGGGATTCATATAGTAAAATTGAGAAAATTGAGCAAAATTTATAAACAACTGAGAATATTATACGCAAGTTTTAAATGTCCTTTTAACCTTTAGTTTAAGGCTCCCATTTTTCTGATTAACTCTTCAGGAAGGGAAATTTCATACCCCCCTTTGTAAGAACGGCCATTAAGGGGGTCATATATATATATTTATATTTATATTTATATACAGTGGCTCCCAAAAGTCTTCGTACACTTACGATTTTCAATGAAATAGGGGTCTATCCATTATTCAAAATGAATATTTCAGAATGGGTATCTATTAATAAGATCTATAATCTATTCTTAACAAAACTGCATGAAATATTTTGAAAACATAGTAAAACTTTATTTTTAAGAAACGAGCAATTATAAAGTAGCAAAAACTTTATCTCACAAAAGTCATCATACGCTGAAATATGTTTGGATAAATTCATAATTAAAATTATCGTCTGGCGCTTTATTCTTATTTTTGAATTGTGGTGGCATTTAATTTCGTTTGGCTTTAATTTTTGCTTGCCTACTCCGTAATATTCTATTCATTATTTAAAAATGGCTCGTAGTCGTAAAGAAACAACAAACAGCATTCAAAAATTGATATATATATATATTCTTCAATCCAAGAATATATATATATATATTCTTGGCCCGTATTCTTGGGATACATGCTATCCCACCCCGTAGGGAGAAGGTTGATAAATATTTTTACAGCTTTAATAAAAAAATATTAAAACTTCCATTCTAAAAATGAAGATCATAATTTATGGTAAGTTTAGTTTACGTCAAAGAAAAAGATCTCAATGAATTCTGTAATTTTGATTTACGTGTGTACAATGCACGGTATTTTTCGCTTACCTCTTCCTCGTATCCTTTCTAGAACGAGTGTAAATTCATGCTGTGTTCCGGGGAAATCCACTGTTAAGAGGACATGCTCCTCTCTCAATCTTCTCCGAGGTGTTAGTTCCTTAAGCACAATACCAACGTCGCCAGGTGGATCTCTTGACAAGGTTGACTGCAGATTTACTGTTAACCCTGAAAAAGACATTTATATTAATATTCACTGACACACTGTAAATAAAACGGGATCTGTAGTAGTATACAGAAGTTCATAATTTTGCGATCACTAATCTCGCATTTTCAAATAATACCCATTTTTTTAAACTTAAATTTAAGGAAACAAATTTTTTCTTACTGTCTTGTCTGTCTAAAAAAACTATTTCAAAGATCTGAATTTGATCTTTTTGACTTACAGGATGCTAGTATTTATATAATTTCGCATCTGAAATTTTCAATGTTACTTAAACAAATGTACCATTCTCGTTCAATTAAAGCTCAAATAAACTTATAAAGTATTGAAAGCTGATATAAGTTTTATGTGAATAATTTCTAGATATTTATCAATATTAAAAGATGATATTAAGTCAATAGTTTATGAAAATTATCATACTTGAAAAATGCAATTGAAATAAGTACAAAATCGGCTTGTTCATGCAGTTAAATCATTTAAGCACCTATATAGAAAAAATTGCAAGCATTTCCTTCAAATTCTAGTATAGTAATAGATAATTGTTTACTTATAGAAGTAGTAATTCTTTTACTGAGTTTTGCCATATGACGCTAATAAAAATATTTTATAAAATTTTTGTAGTTGAGAACTTATATTCTATATATATTCTATATAAGACTTTACCGCTACAGGTAGAACTATTTATGCAGTGTAGGGAAGTATTTAAACATTTCTTTAGTGTTTAAGTGATATTCTTAAATCGAAAAAATTAATTTTTTGAAATTTCAACAAATTCTTGAAACAAGAACGAAAAATTAAAACATTGCAGTTTTTTCAAGTCTAATCTGGTGCATTTTTTTCATACTTTATTTTTAGATGAAATTTCCTCTGTCTACTGAAAAAGGAAATTTTAGTTTGTAAGCGTTTTCTTAGGAATATGATAAATTATTCCTAACTCTCGATTATTAGGAATTAAATTATAGATTATAATAGATTAATATTATAATTGATTAATCTTAGAGTCTTATTTTTGAGCATTTCGAAATATACCTACAAGGTATAACCGCAGATTTCAGTCATGATTTCTTATCTAATGCGCAGAATTGCTAAGAGTTTGTGTTTCTCCGATAGGTAAATTTTTGTTATGACAGCATCCATGGCGTACTAAATTTAAGAATTGAAAAACAATATTTAAGTTTTTTATACGCATTTATTACAGTTATGTTGTCAAATAGAAACCATACATTCTTACATGTGTAGAGTCATATAGCTTTATGAATTTACCATCTTAAAATGCATTCAACTTAGTGCAAATTTATTTCGATTATTTGAACCTCAATATTAGAAATATTATTAAATTATCCACCTGCATTTGAGAAATTACAATAGTTAATGTACAATACTATTTATTTATACTTCATTAACAGAATATAAACTTTAAATACTCATTACTCTGGAAGGGTTTTATGGCAGTACTTGAAATACAAAACAAAAATACAAAAGAAACAGTGCCATTCCTAGATTTTTATGCTTCCCGTGGCATAAAATTAATGGCAAAATGAAGCAAAAAAGGGATTTTTTTATCAGACCAGGCGTTCAATCAAGATTAAAATTACGATATTTTGAGAACTCCCAACTGATTGCATCTGAAGAGAATAATTAGTATGAGACATTAAATATCGATGATGCAAAACCAAATCTTTTCGTTCCAATCACCTACATTCAGAAGAAATGCATGAAAAGTAAATTGTTTCCGGAATATCTGAAATTATTATGAATTACTTTTTATCGATTTTTCATTTTTTTTATAAGAAAAAGTTGAGGATATCGTATTTCCACCAGTTATTTTCCTCATGATAGGAATTCCTAATGTTTGGTATCGAGTGATATTTTTGTTGGAATAAATCATTTGCTATTTGATTTTTCGTTGTTTTTTATACGACAGAATTATCTTCTTATTTGGACGCAGTATTTATTATACATTCTGTTATACCTTCTTAAATATTAAATTATTAGAGGAGATAAAAATTCTTTTTTCGTGATGCATTAAATATTGATATTTATTTCCGTATTGGGAAATCTTTCATTCTAATTTCAAATTATGGAGAAACATAAATGTGTCATGAAATCTAATGTAAACATAAAGTATACATTAGATTTCATGACACATAAAACTTATATCGCAATCACTAAAAATAATTCTTTGCTATCTGAAAATAATGTATTATACTTTATATTGAGACGGGAATATATTTTAAAGCCTTAAGTCAATCCCCATAAGATAAAGTTGTTGAACATCATTGTGAATAATAACCCCTTGGTCATGTAAATTATATTACCTTTTTAAAGAGCCACTACTTTAACAAGGTTAAAAAGTTAGTCTAATTTAGTTTCATCCAAAATATCCCTAACTGTTAAGAGACGTTCTGTTTTGTAATTTTATATTCTCTCTTTTCTATTGTATATTTCGAAATTTTCGAATGTCTCACGCTGTTTGTTATTTGCAGGAGAAATAAAATTAAGGGAAAAGTTGTTAGCTATGAGTGAATACGCAGCATCCATTGGATCTTAAAATAGGAATGATCAGTTTGAGAAGATAGATAAGCATTCTCTCTTTTCTATTGTACATTTCGAAATTTTCGAATGTCTCACGTTGTTTGTTATTTTCAGGAAAAACAAAATTAAGGGAAAGGGTGTTAGCTATGAGTGAATACTTGGCATCCATTGGATCTTAAAATAGGAATGATCAGTTTGAGAAGATAGATAATCATTCTCTCTTTTCTATTATATATTTCGAAATTTTCGAATGTCTCACGTTGTTTGTTATTTTCAGGAAAAACAAAATTAAGGGAAAGGGTGTTAGCTATGAGTGAATACTTGGCATCCATTGGATCTTAAAATAGGAATGATCAGTTTGAGAAGATAGATAATCATTCTCTCTTTTCTATTATATATTTCGAAATTTTCGAATGTCTCACGTTGTTTGTTATTTGCAGGAAAAACAAAATTAAGGGAAAGGGTGTTAGCTATGAGTGAATACTTGGCATCCATTGGATCTTAAAATAGGAATGATCAGTTTGAGAAGATAGATAAGCATTCTCTCTTTTCTATGATATATTTCGAAATTTTCGAATGTCTCACGTTGTTTGTCATTTGCAGGGAAAACAAAATTAAGGGAAAGGGTGTTAGCTATGAGTGAATACGCGGCATCCATTGGATCTTAAAATAGGAATGAACAGTTTAAGAAGATAGATAAGCAGCACTTGGTGGAATAATTTGAATAAGACAAACACAGCTGAATACGAGAGAACGGTTACAAACTGGTACCAGAAGTGAATTTGGAACTCCCCAATTAGCCGACATAATCAAGATGTATACTATCAAGTTATAGAGTAAACCGTATAAGAGGAGCTGAAGTTTTCCAGATAGATATAGTAAGGTAGCAATTCATTAGGAATGTGTGATTCAGTAGGTACAATGAGCATGTACCCCAAATGAGCTACGACAGTTAATCGTTGAACTACCACTGGACCTATAATACGTCTGGCATGTACGAAGTAAGGAAGTTGGGATATCTCTAAATGAAATGACAATATCCGTGTACTTCTTACATTTGCATGATTGGTTTGTATATCAACAAATCTCATTATTTTATCAACACAGTATGACTGTTTTTTTCTCACCAATTTAATGGAAATATGATTTAATTTTATATGTTTTGCTTAATTTGGTTTTTTATGTAACACAGTATCTTTGTAGTTCTTTGGTTTCACCTCCTGTTATATCTCCTGTTATATCTAGTAAAATTTTATAGAAGACGATTTATGACTCGAAGATTATAAATCACCGAACTCAAAATTTAAATAAGCTTTTAAGGGGACAAGGGACCTTCAAATTCGAATTATTTTAATTTTCAATTTTTAACTCCATATTCAAAATCAGAATAATTAATTTTCTATTTTACTACATTGAAAACCCTGAGAATTCAAAATAAGGAATTTTTGGAAGAATCGTGCCCGTTTTTCAAAAAAAAATTATAAAATGCCAACTTTTTCAAAATTCTCTATGTGCATTATATATTAATTAAAATTCTTAAATTTTGTATTATAAGTTTACCATATGTATATAAATATAAATGGGTATTTAATTTTTTTATGTGAATCTAACGTCTTCAATATTTTTTTTTCTAGTCTGTTATTTTTTTTATGCTTTTACTTTATTTTATGATCTATAATTCTGAAAAAATATTTGTGATTTCAAAAAATAATGCACAGTTTTGTAACAAACACTTCACATCACAATTCTGAGAAATTTGAAAGATATCAGAATAAAATGAATACGCATGGAGCCTTTTGAAACATTCTATTATTTTTGAAGAACTTTTTGATAAGCAGGTCCTATTCCTCCACAAAATACTAATTTGGGAAATCTAAGTATCTTCAATGCAATAGAAAAGAATATTAATTATGTTCAAGGGGTATATAGAGTAAAATATTGAACATTAAAGAAGGTCCCTTGTTCCCTTAAGTCTATTTTAACTTATAATACTCGTATATTAATAAATCACTATTCGTGTTTTCAAGCGAATACGTTGAATTAACATGAATTTAAATAAGGTTATATTTAAGTTGTATTCAATGAAAAAATAAAGAAATATTTTAATTGTTGTTTATCTGCACGAGTTTAATAGGTTTTGTTATCCATAAAATATAATTAATACAAGTTATTCTATTGAAAATACGATAGTGAATGCTGTTCCTATAAAAAAAGTCTCGTTTTTATTTGATACTAGCTGAACACCCGCACTTCGATACGGAGTACATTCAAATTAAATACAACGGTCAATGTATTCAATTAATGCCAAAAAAATAAATATATATATTTATAATAAATACGACGATCAATATATACAATTGATTTAGAAAAAAATATATATATTTATAAAAAAAATCGTAAGCGATATTTTTATAGACAAAATAATGTCCAATCGTCTGCTGCATTAGCAAGATAAAGAATATTTTTTTGTCTATTTAGTTGTTAAGCACGTGACGATAAATTTATTTAAAGTACCAGAAAAAGAAATCACGTGATCAGTATTTAATAAATTAAATTCTAACAATTAATCTTTAAAAATTCACCAAAAATCAGAAAATAGAGGTAAAGTTTCGAAAAACATTTCATTTTAAAGGAATTTTTATGGTCTTTCTCACGATAGAAATTGTATAACCCTCAAATTATTATTTTAAATGCAAACTTAAAAAAAGTTATTAAAACAGCTTAAAAATTTAATTAAAAAAATTTAAGAAGAATTTTTCAAAAATCTCTTTTAGTGCACTCCTACACTATAAGAAGAATCGCCATGCAAAATTTCAGCCCTTTAGGTCCAGCGGTTTGGTCTGTGCGTTGTATGTCAGTCAGTGAGTCAGTCAGTGAGTCAGTTACGGAACTGTTATATATATATATATATATATATATAGATTATTTAATGAAATATTTAATGGCCATAGTTTGGGTCATCATCTGTACGATTATTTTGTAGGTATGGAAGCACAAGTTCACTCATTCTTTAAAAACTGATTGTTAGCTGACGATCAATAGTTAAACTGCTTATACAATAGAAGAAAAATTCAAATGCATGACTAATGTTGTCCTATATAATTCTATACTTATAATTTTATATGTTTTAAATCTATATTAATTTTATAACGATTGCGTTGAAGTTTTAAATTGTTTTATCTTATTAAATGGAAATTATTCGATTGAACCATAAGCAGTAATGTCCGCATGAAAATCATTTGGACTTGTAAAAACTACGACTTGTAAAAACGACGAAAATGAGTTATAGTGCTTGTGTTAAATGAAAAGAAGAGTGAAAATCCTTCTAAATGACAGCTAATTACATGTTCCAGAACATAGCATGCGTGTAGATCCAATTTTGGGGAAGGATAATTATTCTCTACTTGTTCTCATAAATGACATACATCGCGGAAAGATCATTAATCCTTCAGTTCTCACGCATTCTAACTTCTGATCACCAAATTTGCTTCCTTCTTTTCCTCTGTTGTGACGAGAAGCAATTACTCTTAAAACACAGTAACACAAAAATTTAGCTTTTTGAGGGCGGTTTCAGAAAATTATATTTTTACTATAACATAAAGATTTAATTGGATCAGATGTGATAATTGTTCCCACTTGATTAAGGATAATAAGTTTTTAAGTTTCAAACTTCAACTGTTGAAATAACTTAATTAGACAAATCTCTGTGCGTAACATAATTTTAAATCCACTTTTACAGTGTGGTACACAATTATCTTTGTATTATCTTTGTGAAAATAAATGCACAGCGTACGAAATTGTCTATTACTTATGAGATATGGTTATGAGAAATGGTTAAAAAATTCTAAATACAAGAAGTGTCAAGGTTGATACGTAATTCTAGAGTGAAAAATATTTTTTTAAGTTGAATATTTGTACACTTAGAATGATTATAGCGCTGTTTCATCTGATCTAAAAAGGGCATATATTTATATCTATCGTGCCTGATATAAAGGGCTTAAGTAAAAAACAGTGATTTAAGTATACCAAGTTATTGGCTTTTATAACAATCGCAGAACAATAATTTCGACTTGAGTCTATTGTACAAAGAATTGTACTTTTGTATACAAAATAGATAGACTTAAGCCTTTTATACAAGTCATAATTTCTTTTTTTGTCAATACTAACAAATATCTAAAACTCATTAACTTTTTTTGACAATTTTATTTTACACTTTTTTAAATCACTTTTTTGCCCTTCATACCGGGCACCATAGTTATATAACTAGTATAACTGCTTTATTGTTACAAAGTTTATAACGTTATAAATATAACTGTATATTTTTAATATAATTTGTTTTATATAATATTTCTCAAAATATTTCGTATCAACGTTGTTAAAGATTTATAAAAATGTGAACATACGCAAAGGCACTATACTAAGATAAATGATGATAAAATTCGTAGTTAATAAACAATATCCATATTTCCACCAAATAAAAATAATTATTCTGTTGACATATTAAATAAACATTAACACAAATGTTGAAGTAGAATTCAGACAAACTATTTAAGAGAATTTTTAAATGTTACTTTATGATTTCAAAACCAAATTTTTCTCCAAAATTTCTACAATAATTTTGGAAAATCTTTCCATATTAAAAAGTCAGTAATAATGATTTATTTAATTTAACAGCACTAAGAATAGTTTTAGAGGGATTTCAAAAATTATTACTACCACAGAATTCTGAAATCGCAAATTTCAGTTAAAAGTTTATATATATATATATATATATATATATATATATATATATATATATATATA